>OZ036007.1:4694996-4762496 GCA_964035015.1 Corallium rubrum | reverse complement strand
GTGCATTTTACAGATTTAACTACACATAACTCAAAATGGACTTAGAAAACGATGGTAACCGTTTAAATGACCTATGTACAGTTTTCCCAAGCTTTCTGATGATCCAGGTTATATTTACTATACGTGAACCTTAAATTTTAAAATTTTTTTGGTATTAGTAGTTTAATAGGCTAATTGTAAAAAAAGTTAAATTTTAGGCGTCCGTGTGAGTTGCAAAATTGCCAACAACATTTTTCATGTTCCTTATGGTCCCCTTAACACAACTAGACTAGTCGCTTGCTTTCTTCGCGAAATTCCCACGGGATTACATATGCTGCCAGCTGGCTGCCAGACTATAAGCGCGATTAACTGACCGTGCTCAGTTTAATCCACCTCCTTGAGGTGGTGCAAACTAATCGCGATTAATTTCAATTCCCCCGATCTGTTTACACGGACATTTTAAGCCCGCGTAAAGTCAGATGTGGCTCAGATCCCGCTTAAATTTTGGTCGTGTAAACACGGCTTAATTGCTGTTTATTTGTTTCTTGCAGCCTCGAAATAGGAGCCAAGCCATCGGGGCCTGTGAATGGTGATGAATGTTACTTCTGGCGCACTACGGGTTGTGCGTTTGGAGACAAATGCCGTCACGCGCATGTCCCGTTTCACCGAGGGATAGATCTCGAAAAATACGAGCAAAAATTTGGCAAAACGAAATTATTTAAGAAAGGCAAATGACGGGAAGCAGCCGGGAGGGGAAATGAAACTGAAACTGAAATAAAATATACATACGAAACAAAACAACAGAGGGAGGACTCTTAATACGAAACGTTTCGTGAGGAGGGTTAAATTACTTTGCGTTCAAAAGTGTACATTGATATCGAGGTATCCACAATAAAATGGAGTATATTTGTTTGCAAGTCTTGTTGTTCTAGTGCATATGTGTGTGGTGGTGGTTGAGGTGGGGGGGTGCCATGTTGTATTCAAGTCCTCTACATAGAGCAAACAGTTGTTCAGTGAAATATTTTTTTGATTGGAGCTATTCTTCAATGTTTTTTTGGCGATTCGTATTTCTATTATGGTAATGAGATGACGTCTGTGTAGGCATTTGGCTTTCTTTCTCTTTTTGGCAAGATAAGCTACCTGAGAATTTTTGTGGAAAATCTCATACAATATGGAACATGTTGTGTTCCAACACACCATTAATGGAAGACTTGGATCATGTTTAACAATAATTACGTTCTTGGACAATATTGTTAAACAATAGTTGTTCACGGCATAGCAAACTATTAAAAAGCTACTTCCTGCCAAAAACGAGGTGAAAATTTAAACCTTTACTGAACTGAACTGTACTGTACTGTACTGTACTCTAAGGGAGTGTTTATATGAGAGGCGAGCCAGCCCGGTAAGCGGGATAGCCCGGTAAGCGAGATCTCACTGTAGTTATTTTCCTGTTAAAAATACTTCTGCGTTTATATGGCCAAGCGGGCTAGCCCGGTTAGCGAGATCTCACTTGAAAGAGGCGAGATCTCGGTAAGCGGGATGAAAATTTCCCATGTAAACAGTCGCTAACCGGGCTGGCCCGCTTACTGGGATGATTTTTCAAAGGGATGCCGACGTGGTAGTCGGGACGAAATTCGTTCATATAAACGCGAGCCAGAAATCATCCCGGGCAGGCTATCCCGGTAAGCGGGCTGGCTCACCTCCATATGAACAGCCCCTTACTCTCAAATGCAACAAGTCTTTCGGAGTGGACCAAGCGAATACTGTAACAAGGCAACGTTTTGCAGGACTTAGCTTGGACTCGGTATGAACTCTGGAGTCCTAAACACCTGACTCCAAGGCTGAGTCTGATTTAGCTGAGTCATACCCCGAGTCCGAATTGAGTCCTACAACACTAGTGGGAGGGTGGGGGTGGGGAGCGTCGTACTTAATTGCGCTCAGTTCGTATTTTCACCTTTACGCCAGATTGCGCGTGCGCACAACTACGAAGTTTTCATGTAATTGCAACTCCCATAATTTAAAGTTCTTACTGTAAAGTGTCTATGAAATGAAAAATTCGTTGGCATTTTTGTTGTTTCATTGTACAGAGGAGCATGGCAGGAGCACTCACTGAAAATTTCAAGAGAATCTGATGCGTAGTTTCCGCGCTATTAACTCTCAAAATTTGCCATGGCTAGTTCGTTCTTGAAGAAAAATTGGGCTTTCGGTAACAATGCTTACAACTATACATAGGAACAATATATTTCACTATTAATGATCCATTTGCGTACATCATAAGACATTGTTACCAAAGGAAGCCCAAATTTCCCCAAAACAAACTGTCCACGGCAAATTTTGAGAGTTGATAGCGCGAAAACTACGCATCAGATTCTCTTGAAATTTTCAGTGAGTGCTCCTGTCATGCTCCTCTGTACAATAAAACAACAAAAATGCCAACGAATTTTTCACTTCATAGACACTTTAAACAAAACTGAAAATCCAACCGAACTCAACTAAAAATTCTCCGTGCAACGAATACTTATTTGCAATTGATATTTCGTGTGACATATACTAAAACAATTAGTTGCCTCGGTTATAATGGAGTAAATAAGTGTGTTAGATATTAACAGCAAACTGTCAGTGGCTATAATACATGCAAACTGTTTAACTTTCGCGTGAATTTAGATTAATTAAAAATACAATATTTATATTTTAAGAGGTTTTAGTAACATCCTATAAGAATATTCTCATTCACTTTTCATCAGTGCATACTCTTACCAAATTAGTGCGGTTCTTTTTCGTTCTAATTTGTCTGTGAAAAGGTACACTTCTTAATCGTCATGTAAACTGGTAATATATAGAAACTCAATGATGGGTAAACGAAAAAACATCTGCTATCACATTATATTGCTTTAGACTTCAAATATCGTCAATCATATCGCGTTTATCGTTCCCACGTCAATTGATCTTTAAGTTCTTTCTAACAAGAAATCACGAAACTCGAAATAGAGTTTGATTTTTGATGTATGTATATAAATAAAAGAGTTAGAACTTAGGGGAGTACTGATGCGTATTTGGTATAGACAATGTTAGCTCTCAGGTAAATTAGACAAGTGCCACCTGCTCCATGTGAATATAATTATATACATCTCTTGGTAGTCAACGTCCAATGGTAGTCAACGTCCAATAGTAGTATGTTGTACACTTGAACGGTAGTGTCATGTGGAGTGATCCATAATATCGGGCTATGAATTCGAAACCATGATCGTTCGCAAACTGACGCATTCGCCATACAGCTAGTATGCTCGTTTTCAGGAGATTCGGCTGTTTTCGAAAACGTCGTCGTATCGTGGCTGAACTTTCGACAAAACTTTACGAGATCACCCGGTCGAGCATTTTCCACGTAAGCGAACTGAACGACAAACACATTTGCCTTTCGCAGGCTTTTATGCTCCTTTGGCAAGATTGGTTTACAGGCGATGTGGACGGCTTATGGACGAATTCATGTCTCTTAGCTGTCGCTTATTCGTGTGTCCTCTTGGAACTGCTCGCTATGGGCAAAATAACGTTCGAGACAAAACAAGTATTCGAAGAGCCTTCCATTATTATTAAGGTAAATATTGTTCTATATTATATACGCTGATATCTTTGAGGGCCTTGAAGGATCGGGGCAAGGTTTTTGGTATACTGTTTGTTACCGATTCTGACTAACCTTTATATTCATAGACAATGTCAACCAGTCAGAACTTCTTGAACTAGAGCGCCGCATTTGACGCCTAACGGACTCTCTTGCTGACGACTGTCGGAGAAAGCATTTAGGTTACGTTTGCGGTTGGGGGTTACACAAGTTATAGTATACTAGTGTTTGCTAATGACCCACAACCATTTGTTCTCGAATAAAACTAATACTTGTGGTTTTAGAAGTTTAATTCTTGCTATAGACTATATTGGCTGTAGCTTCTTACAGTAATTGCTTTTTACACTTGCATGTATTATCCATAGCAATTACGTTAACTTTGTATAATTAGAAACTGGCTATATATAACACATGAAACCAATAACAGCATTCAAGGTTTTTTACGATTGAAGTTCATAAGGCATAGCAGCATTGTTCTTTTTTAAGCTTGTATAGTTCCTTAGAAAACTTAATGTTGTACCGTGACTTTGTTTCGGTAATAATCGTTACATTTACTCCAGCTATGTCCTTGAAACGTTGCCATCTATTAATTAAGTTGCCAAACGCAATATCTATTTTGTAAGTGGGAGGATGTTCGTCGGCTATGCGAGTGAACAATGTCATATTACAATCCAATGAAGTCGCATTTCCCGCGCGTAAAACTGGATTGGATTGCCATTATGGGCATAAAATGTCGAACGCTCGACTTTTCTTCGCGAGTTTTCTGATTTCATATGGAACAAAGTAGAAAACGATTCAATTTGTACAATATAGGAAAGTAGAGCGCGACATTTTACATCTATGCAGCTTAATTTAAAACTTCCTTCCGCAATGACTATATCTAATTTGCATTTAAAAAGTTGAAGATGCAAGCGATATTGTTCCCATGCAATATTATTTTGATTCAAGAAAGCAGACGAAGAACCGCGTCTATAAGCTTCAGAATATAGATTACAGTATATTCTTGGTTCTATATATAAATATACGAGTCATGATTCCAATAATATATCACTTTTCACCTTACCAAATCATACAAAGTCCAAGCTTTTCCAAAACGATGCGTGAATACAAATAATGAACAAATATTGCACTGAACATCGAGATTAGCATATCATTTCATGAAAACACCTGCTCTTATGATAATACCTTCAATGACTTCTTTTTTCATGCGTTCTCCTTTTTTATTAATCGTAAAAAGTTGGTCTTTGAGGAGAGCGATAAATCTTCCAAAATTATACTTTGAAAACGTATTAAACTGTATTTTAACAATAACAGTGAAATTAAACTAGCGTGCTGCGTAGGCAGTGTTGAAACACAAATCGAAATATAGCAAGGTTTGATATACTGTCGTAACAGGGAACGTTTGGGGCGAAGCCCCTTCGACAGAGAGAAAACGTTTGCTCTCTGACGAAGGGCCTTTGCTCGAAACGTTAGACTTCATAGTTGAACACTACTCTTAAAAAGTTACTGTTCGTAACTCAAAGTAACTCTTTTCAACTCTCAGTATTGTCATAGAGACATAAATAGTCATATATATATATATATATATATATATATATATATATATATATATATATATATATATATATATGTATGTATGCAGAAAAACATAACAACCAAAACGATTCGCCGGCTGGTGAAAGGATTTAATGCTATGTTATAAAAGAAATGGCTCACGGTTTAGCGTGCTCCATCCGTTATATGGATGCACTTGGGAAATTTGGAGAGCACTCAAAAATCTAGAGTTGGTCTCGGCTACGCTTCGACCAACTCTTACGATTTTTTCGTTCTCTCCCAATTTCCCGCGTGCATCCGTAACTCGATGGAGCACGCTAAACCATGAAAACCATGAACCATTTTTTAAATATATATATAAATCACACGTGCTCGTTTGTGTGTATATATATATATATATATATATATATATATATATATATATATATATATATATATATATATATATATATATACAAACGAGCACGTGTGATTTTGTTCACGGAATGTAGGCTTACCTCAAAATGTTGAGTGTTGCAACTGTCAGTTTCACGCGGGGCGAGTTTCCGCGTGAAACTGACAGTTGCAACACTCAACATTTTGAGGTAAGCCTACTTATACTATATATATATATATATACATGTATATAGTCGTCATGCATATAGTCTTATAGTCGTATATGTAGTCATCATACTCTTATATGTATAGTCATATAGTCTTATTATACCCTCGCAATTAATCGTCCAATCAAATGTCTACGTTAGCGTCACGTGCCAGCCCAATATTTCACGATGTATGACAACTACATATTGGGCAGCAACTTTTGGACAGGTGCACAAGGTATACTTACTTGTCAATTGTACGATTATTCGTTCGATATAATAAAACACCTATTGGATTGATATTCGCCCGATATGGAAAATATTTTTAAGTCTCAAATTTCCTTTTCAAATACTTGCTAAAAATTTATATCTCGTATTTTTTTTGTTTTGTTTTTAATATTTATTCTTTTTATTTTTTTTTTGTTTTTAGTATTTTTTATATGAACTGAAAGTAAATAAATCTCCTGGTGGTGTGTAGTAGTTATTTTCTCTGTCTGTGTTTGTGTTTTGTATATGTGTGAATACCGCCATCTCAGTGAAATTTCTAAAATTAATTAATGTTGTGACTATTTGACTGCCTGATATTTTTAGCCCTCGTAGTCATTACAGGCAGTCAGTACCTAAACTATGTAAAACACACTGCAAAATTTGTAATTGCTTTTTTAATGGGGTACAATAAATTATTATTGTTGTTGTCATAGTTATATCATAGTATAGTCATACAGTCAAACCTGTATTAAGCGGCCCTCCATTAAGCGGACACCCTGTATTAAGCGGACAGTTCCCAAAGTCCCGAATTGAATACCATGTTAACCATACAAAGGTCCCTTTATAGCCCATTGGCCACCTTTAGTATTTTACTCTGGCTAACGCCAGACGATTTTACTTGTCAACTGGAAACAATAATCAGTAGATAGTTTCTTGCATATTTTTTTAAACTGCATTTGGTTACTCGAACCAAACGCAGTTTAGAAAAATATGCAAGAAGCTATGTACTGATTATTGTCATGCATTTATTGATTTCCGTCGCGAGATATTGAAAACAGTAATGTTATTGTTTATTGGAGACTTGGACCAGAAAAACAATAAGTACTCGACGTCGTTCAGTAATAAACTTAATTTAAATTGTTCTTCGCAGACATCAAACAATCGGGATTTGCATTTGTCGTTCATGTTATTAAAAACCGTATCTGATACCCAGGGGGTGGCGGTGTGGATACGGGAATGGATGCGAGATTACAGGGGGCCTGGGTACGAGAACCTCAACGAAATGAACCAATTCCCGTATGTATATAGTCGTCATTTAGTCATAGTCATATAGTCATAGTCATATAGTCATAGTTATATAGTCATAGTCATATAGTCATAGTCATATAGTCATAGTCATATAGTCATAGTCATATAGTCATAGTCATATAGTCATAGTCATATAGTCATAGTCATATAATCATAGTCATATAGTCATAGTCATATAGTCATAGTCATATAGTCATAGTCATATAGTCATAGTCATATAGTCATAGTCATATAGTCATAGTCATATAGTCATAGTCATATAGTCATAGTCATATAGTCATAGTCATATAGTCAATCATATAGTCATATAGTCATAGTCATATAGTCAATCATATAGTCATAGTCATATAGTCATATAGTCATATAGTCATATAGTCATATAGTCATAGTCATATAGTCAATCATATAGTCATAGTCATATAGTCAATGAATCATTTTGTCATAGTCATAGTCATATCAAGTCCCAGAAAGTATTGCATGTAACGAAGTTCCTTATACGTCTGTTTATTTTACTTTTTGAGATTGTCGAAAAAAAGTTTACAAAATACTACTTGGCCCAAGCTACGTTTGGCGACATTCTGCAACAACAAACTTCCAGGCGAAAAGCAACATTGTCTAAGAGTATCTTAAAAGCTGCAAAATGGAAGTTGTGTGCTCGAAGAAACTGTGCGACGGTGGCACTGGAAAGCTTAGAAGAAATGAAAATTTTGAAACGAGACGGAGAATGTCTTGGATTGAGACGGCAATATCGTACTGTAGAACTTGGTGAGTTCCAATAGTGTCTGGTTAATGTTTAAAATAATTGTTGTTGTTTGTGGTGGTGGTGTCAGTCTTTGTGTTGGTGTCGGAGGTCCTGGTGTAGGTGGTAGTGGTGGTGATGGTGTGGGTGATGGTAGTGATGCTTGTGCTAGTGTCGGTAGTCTTGATGTTGGTAGAGATGGTGGTGGTGGTGATGGTGTGGGTGATGGTGTGTGTGATGGTAGTGGTGGTTGTGCCGGTAGTCTTGATGTTAGTAGAGATGGTGGTGGTGGTGATGGCGTTAATGGTAGTGTCTGTGGTCCTGCTGTTGGTGTGGGTGATGGTGATGGTAGTGGTGGTTGTGGTGGTGCCGGTAATCTTGGTGTTGGTAGAGATGGTGGTGATGGCGTTAATGGTGGTGTCGGTGCTCCTGGTGTTGGTGGTGATTGTGTAGGTGATGGTAGTGATGGTTGTGGTAGAATCGGTAGCCTTGGTGGTGGTATCGTTGGTAGTCTTGGTGATGGTAGTGGTGGTTGTGGTGGTACCGGTAGTCTTGGTGTTGGTAGATGGTGGTGGTGGTGATGGCGTTAATGGTGGTGTCGATGGTCCTGGTGGTGATGGTGTGCATGATGGTGAGTGATGGTGTCGGTAGCCTTGGTAGTGGTGGTGGTAGTGGTGGTTGGTTGTACTAGTGTTGGTAGTCTTGATTTTGGTAGAGATGGTGATGGCGTTAATGGTGGTGTCGATGCTCCTGGTGTTGGTAGTGTTGGTGTGGTGGTATCGTCGGTAGTCTTGATGTTGGTGGTAATGGTGTTGGTGATGGTAGTTGTAGTGGTGTGGGTGGTGGTGGAATAACTTCTACATTCCAATTTTCCCCAAAGAGAAATAGAAACCTATTCACTCTAAAGTCTGACATTAGAAAAAGTAAAATAATCTGGCGTTAGAATAAAATAACAAAAGGAGCCGTTTTTTGGCGTACTCGGTCAAGAACGAGTTAACGCACGCTGCACGCGGTCAATTACTAATAGTGCTGATTATATATATATATTCTTGAAAACGGTATCTTTTTCAGGACCTCATGGAGTACTAGAAAAAGAAATCCGAAGGATTGCGTTGAAGTCAAAACCTCCAGATTGCTACATGAGAATCTTGCTCACATTGGTCACTATGGCTGATTCCCACGCGTCAAAAGCGAATAAATTGCTCAAACGATATTTCACCAAGAACGAATACACGGATGCCATTGCGCGCATCGAGACGTTGACAAAAGAATGGACTCCACAAAAGGCTAGAAAATGACGTAATAATTTTTTAAAAGAATCACAGCACAATTTGCATTTTTACTGCCTCGATACACGCGTTGAATATTTCAGGTTATTCCAGCTAGCAGCTGGATTTTGGGTGAAGGAAAATCCTTAGAACACGCTATGTAATCGAGTGAAATGCCCAATATTACTTATCATATACCCAATTCTCTCCTGGCATTACCACCTTAATATATACAGAACTCACGATCAAGCTCTCGGCAACGCCCTCCGTGGCTCAGTGGTCAGAGCATGGCACTAGAATCGCAAGGTCGTGGGTTCAATTCCTGCCGGAAGGCCTGTGTAGTTGCATTTTTCGAAACTGTTCCGGTTTGGTCTTAAAATGTATATATTCTACACTCGAATTTTCCTTTCGTTATCAACAGTTTACCATTTTTCACTTTGTTCAGTCCATCAAGTTGTTACAGACTAAGTTTTATTATGTCAGCATGCATGCACTGTAGCCGCAAAAACGGTTCAAACAATATTTTACCAAGAACGAATATACACTTTTCCATTACGCGCATCGAAACTTCGACGATTAGGCGGCGTTCAGACTGAGTGTCCGTGCCCAATGTCCGGGAACGGGCACTAAATACACTGGTGTTCACACGTTCCCAAACCCTGGATGCTTTTGGTGCTTCTTGCAGGCACCAAAATATATTTTGTCGATGTGTTTGCACTGTTTATTCCTATTAAGAATGTATGTTGTTGGCTCAGTTTATGTATGTTGTTTTGGTTAAAAGTGCTGGGCACCGTAAAAATCCTGTTCAGATTGGTGCTCGTGCGCGGCACCGTGCCCGGGTACTACCTCTCGTGGTAGTGCCCCAGCGAAAAACCGGGCTCGGTACACGGGTGCACGGGTACGATGTTCAGACTGGGTCCTATACAGCGCCCGGGCACGGGCACTACGGAAGTGTATGTCTTTAATTTGTTTCTCAAGAATTGAATCACAGCACAATATGCGTTATATAGTTATACCGCGTCAACATGTGTTCACAAAACTGGACTATTGAATTACGATATTTCACGTTAGGCTCAGCTATCCACTATAGTCCTCCATATTACAGACTAACGGCTAATGCCACCATTACATTGTATCGGATCTAAGTGTTCCTTTCCAAACTGCTTTCGGTGCAAGTGTAAACAGTTTCCGTGTGAAGCAAAGCGCTGGATATGTCACGCAGTTTTAGTGCTCAAACATTCTTTTTTTGCAAGTGTCCATTTTTAATAAAGATGACTGAAATGTTGCAAAGCTTCACCGTTTTTGATGTCTAAACGTCGCAATAATCCATAACACCAGATGTACTACTGCATGTCAAGAGAGTAGCATGACATCACTGCAATACAGGAAATCTCCGAATACAGATCCCCCTAAATATAAACTAAACTAAACTAATTTTATTTATACTGGATAGCTCTATCAGTTATAGCCAACTGTTCTCCCCAGAGGTCCAGTAAGGGCCATCCTTCATTGGTCCAGTGTTACCACAGAAGGAAACTAGAGTAAACTAAACTAAACTAAACTAAACTAAACTAACCTAACCTAAACTAAACTAAACTAAACTAATCTTATTTATACTGGATAGCTCTATCAGTTATAGCTACCTGTTCTCCCTAGAGGTCCCGTAAGGGCCCACCCTCATTGGTCCAGTGTTACTACAGAAGGAAACCAGCGTACCCGGAGGAAACCTGTGGTGTTTGGTAGAATCAAACTGGAAGCACTCTCCCCACATGCGGCCAAGGCGAAATTTTAATCAGATAACTGACTGAGCAGGTATCGAACCCAGGACTGTGCCGCCAACACCCCCACGTTATACAGTCCCCCCCCCCCCCCAATATACAATATGGCCCCCACCCCTCCCCTTGTATAGGCTCACCATTCAGAAATATTGATTCGAACTGTTTAACGCTCTTGTCTGAGCAAAAACGTTATAAATTGAATGACTACACCCTTCAACATGTACTGTTACGTCTCACCTATAGAAATAACAATAATCGTTAATTTCTAACGATTAACCCCTATCTGGCAATCTCTAACCCCTATACTAAAATGTTTGAACACACGGTAACACTTCAAACATTAATTCAAAGGCTATCCCATACCCGACTTTAATATCATAATTTTGTCATTAAAAAATGTTTATTAAAAAAAGAAATAATACTTATATATTGCTGTGCCTAATATATAAAATTTATATTACAGGATATCTTACGAGTGAGCAAAGTGAACGAGTGACATTATCTTGTTTAATACGAGAAATACATTTTGTATATCCAAGTATCTGTGTATATTGTTTATAAAAACAATTGTCCTATTGTCCCACAAAAATAGAGCAGGATATAAATTCTAATCAGTTTCATAATAATCCACATGTGAGATTATCGACTTTATTAGTGGCGGAAACATTAATAAGACAGTCTTTCTCATAATAAAAATCATTAATCAAAGCTCTGTTTACGCAAAAAAGAGACATAGTCATTGCTCAGTACAGCAGCTCGCATATCATACACAGTAGCCGACTTCTTGGACCGTTACTTCACATGACCAAACATTGACTGCTCTACAGTCATATACTAGAACAAATACACGACAGCCATATATATACACCGAATATATACTGAAGCTGCTACGCTAGTAGCCGCAAAAGACAAAAAATCGGAGAAAGAAACTGGAACAGTAGGCCTTCTTGGACCGTTACTTCACTGACGATTGACTCTACAGTTATATATAACAACAGCAAACACCACAGGTGTAAATGTAAGCCAGTAGCCGTTTTGTCCAAGTCATATCACATACAAAAAACTACTAATTGGAAACCAAAAACTAGAACCTGAGACTTTGAAACATTGTTTTGAGACTTTTGGAACATGAATTTGAACTTTTCCAACAGCAGTGATACAATTCAAAGATGCTTTTCAAAGTATTGGATTTACGTGGTCGCCTCTCCTCCGTATTTTTACCTCGTGAACAGTATTACAGCTTGTGTTGTGAACACCATTTTTGCCATAACTGGAATCATTCTCAATTCTCTCGTCATCACGATTTTCTGAAAGACATCAAAACTTAGAAAAAAGATGTCGTGTTTCATGATCATAGTGCTATCTTCAGTTGACCTCGCTGTCGTAACAATTATGCATCTGTTGTTCGTACTTCAGTCAATCAATGAAGGTCTTGAAACGCCGTATAATTGTCTGTTTAAAGCTACCTTTAATATAAGTATTGTCACATTGGGAGGTTTTTCTGCCGTAACTCTCTCAGTAATGAACATCGAGAGATACCTAGCCATAATTTATCCTATCTTTCATCACGTTAAAGTCACCAAAAGAAAATGTCTTTTGGGTTTGATTATCGGTTGGACGTTTATCCTAATAATTGCGACAGTTCGTTATTTTTCTTCATCAACTGCCCACGTTTTAATTATGGCGGTAGTAGCCCTCATATGTTGTACATCATTGTTTACATATGTGTCAATATTTTACGTTGGGAGGAAGAGTTTATTAAAAGGGGACCGAACAGACAATTTGAATGATCGCGAATCGTCAATGAATGTTCTACGAGGACTCAAAATGGCGAGAATCTATTTATTAATCGTTTTCTTTTGTTTTGTCACTTATCTTCCATCTGTTGTTAATTTTGCGGTGCTGAGTAAAAGATCAACAAATAAAAAGACACGCATTTTTTTGGCCAATGCAAGTATTTGGTCGGATACTTTAGGCTTAATGAACTCCACTCTAAACTCCGTGATATTTTTCTGGTCCAACAGAGAACTTAAGAAGCAAGGTTGGAAAATTGTCAAGAACTGTTTTGGACAAAAACGTTGACTTGAAACGTTGACTGAATTATTATTTTGTACTCGAGTAAAAATAATGGAGAGAGTAAAAAAGTGGAGTGCTGCATAGGCAGTGCCATGGATAGTTTTTATAACGAAATACTGAAGTTTCCAGCGGAGGCCTTCATTAGATTAAAATCACCATTTTACGCGTATTTGTTAGATCACCATTTTTACGCGTATTTGTTAGATCACCATTTTTACGCGTATTTGTTAGATCACTATTTTACGCGTATTTGTTAGATCACCATGTTTACGCTTTTTTGTTAGATCACCATTTTTACGCGTATTTGTTAGATCACCATTTTTACGCGTATTTGTGCTGCTGCTGCTGCTGTTGTTTTTGTTGATGCCGCTAGTGCTGTTGTTGTTGCTGCTGCTGTTGTTGCTGCTGTTGCTGTTGTTGTTGCTGTTGTACTGTTGTTGATGCTGCTGGTGTTGCTGCTATTGTTGTTGCTACTGTTGTTGTTGCTACTGTTGTTGTTGTTGCTGCTGTTGGTGCTGTTGTTGTTGTTGTTGTTGCTGTTTGTTGTTGTTGTTGTTGTTGTTGTTGTTGTTGTTGTTGTTGTTGTTGTTGTTGTTGTTGTTGTTGTTGCTGCTGTTTGTTGTTGTTGTTGTTGTTGTTGCTGTTGCTACTGCTGTTGTTGTTGTACTGTTGTTGTTGTTGTTGTTGTTGTTATTGATGATGTTGTTGTTGTTGTTGCTGGACTTTATCCAGAATCTCATAAGGGCCTGTTTATATGGAGGCGAGTTACCCACAGTGACGTAACGCTCATTAGGTAAGGTTAGGGCGAAAACTAAGGGGCCCCCAGCCCGCCGCTGAGTTCTTTAGCTCAGCAAAAACAAAAGTCCTGGGTGCGAGTCTGTTGGCTTCTTATTACATGAAGTTCTTTACCTTTCAATTGATAAACGAAATAGTTGAATTTGGTTTCTTGATATATATATATATATATATATATATATATATATATATATATATATATATATATATATATATATATATATAACTACAGACGGTACCGTTTCGGCCTTTTGGGCCTCATCAGTGTAGTGCTGATGAGCAGGATGAAGGTAACTGCTATTTACAGTCACCTTTGGTGCCTCACAAATTGTGGGACATCAAAACCATGCCAGAGCGCTCAAACTGCAAGCAGTGAGCGTGCGCACAATGCGTAAGCAGCAATGGCTCATCCTGTAGAGCGCTCAATATGACCTAAAGGCCATAGAGCGATATCTAACTACAGACGGTACCGTTTCGGCCTTTATATGTATGTATATATATATAAATGATATTGGGCTATGTAATCGAGTGAAATGCCCAATATCATTTATAATATACCCAATTCTCTCCTGGCATTACCACCTTATTATATATACAGAACTCGCGATCGAGCTCTCGGCAACGGCCTCCGTGGCTCAGTGGTCAGAGCATTGCACTAGAATCGCAAGGTCGTGGGTTCAATTCCTGCCGGAGGGCCTGTGTAGTTGCATTTTTCGCAACTGCTCCCGGTTTGGTCTTAAAATGTATATATTCTACACTCGAATTTTCCTTCACCCAAAATCCCTAGAACATGCTATATATATATATACGTGTGGGTTTTGGTCTACGAAACGCAAAGAGTGCTCGATAACATATAGAGTTAGAGCAAATATAGATTTTCGCTTACCTCAAAAGTCTGCTTGAGGTAAGCGAATATTATATATATATATATATATATATATATATATATATATATATATATATATATATATATATATATATGTATATTATATAAAGTAAAAAGACTATATAAGTAATAAATCTTCTCTTCATCTAAAAACCGGCACATATATCAAGTAATACAGCTTTCAAACCATATCAGTCAAATCATGACAACAACAGTACAGTACAGCACAGCACAGCACAGCACAGCAGAGCACAGTACAGTACAGTACAGTACAGTACAGTACAGTACAGTACATTACAGTGCAGTGCAGTGCAGTGCAGTGCAGTGCAGTGCAGTACAGTACAGTACATTACATTACAGTACAGTATACAGTACAGTATACAGTACAGTACAGTACATTACATTACAGTACAGTACAGTACAGTACAGTACAGTACAGTACAGTACAGTACAGTACAGTACAGTACAGTACAGTACAGTACAGTACAGTACAGTACAGTACAGTACAGTACAGTACAGTACAGTTGAAACGCACACCAAATATGCCTAAGGGCCCCGTCTTCCTCCGTTACGCCACTGGTTCCCGGCCAGCCGAGTTACTGGGCACATCACGAGTTCCTGGTCGGTAGAGCAAACACTGTTTTTCCCACCGCATCCCACCGCAGTGTTTATATGAGACATGTGGGTAACTCGCCCTTGAAAACTCGGCACTGCATGGCAGCCGGAATCTCGGCAAGCGGAATAAACATTGCCCCATATGAACACTTTTCCCTGGGTAACTCGGCATAGCAGGATGAATGTTCTATATTCGTTACTTCATGTCACTTTCGTTGGTGATAATCTTCTCAAATATTACAACTTACCAGGTAACTCGCTTCCATATAAACAAAATGTACAGTTTATCTTGACAAACCGGGTGCCTCCGTATATACAGGCCCTAAATGTGGAACTCCAAAGTGGTCTAAATAAAGAAAGTATAGAGTGCTCCGTGGTAGGCAGTGTTCCGAATACGGAGCAAAACGAAAAAGTGGCGGAAAACTGACGTTTCGAGCAGAGTCCTTTATCAGGCGAAAAATTTAGTACTCTGATGAAGGACTTTACGCGAAACGTCAGATCAGAGTTGGAAAAAGTATTCAACCTTCCTCCGGATGGGTTTTTAAGTTTAGATAACCTTCCTCAAAATATATAGCGAGAATTTTGTGTTTTGCAACGTTCATAAATACGGCGTGACTTTTACAGTATCTTGGTTTTCTAGGTTTTCCTAGGTACGCTTTGGCATACTACAATAGCTACTAATAACTGACCGCTGCTGACTGACAGCCTACTAACTACCCTCAACTGCTGGGAAGATACAGACATCACAGCAGACATCAGCGTACATGTCTCACACATGTAACTGCTGCCACTGCCAGTGCTGGATAATTGTTGGTTAGCCAATGTTTTGCTGCAAATCGCTTTTCTTCTCGACACCTTGCTTGATCAATTGTAACTTTCTCAGATTACCGAATGTGTTGTTTCACGTGTTTTCACTTTAAACCTTCCTCACTAAAGTAAACCTTCCTCCGGGTGGTACCCGCATACCCGCAGCTTTTTTCCAACTCTGCGTCAGATAGTATTTCGTTGCTATAAAAAAACATCGCTGCAGTTTACCTTTTCGCTTTGCCATGGTCGATATAAACATGCTTGACCTTGCTTTGCCGGATATTAGATATACATTATTCATTATTCTTTGCAGTTACTGGTCCATGACGGCAACCATTATATTGTTTACTTGACTTCGTTAAATTGTTTGATCACAGACACTTGCAAGCATCGAACTAGAATCGCAAGATGAGACCAAATAGGAATGGCCCAACTCGTTCTGTGTAATGAAACTAAGCGAGTGAATTTCGTTACATTCATAAACAAGAGCCAAACGGTTCACTGTATATAAGTGATCAACATCGGATGACAGAGAACGAAGCGGGTAAGTCGAGATCTCAGTTCTGTATTAAACCACATCTTAGCAATATACTTTCATTTACAGTATAACGGATTCGGCAAAGTAATGTCCATTTTTTAAATGGCTGTCTCGAGCATTTTTTATTGTTAAAAATATTTCAATACTATGGTGGCTTGATACTCATTCGATCACAAGAATGAGCAAAATAAATATTGTGTGTTTAAATATCAGGTAATTGTACTAAACCAGGTCTACAAATGAGTGTAGTGTCACTTGATAGGACCAGCAAAAAAGCAATCGATCGCGACCATAGTCGGTTGGGTCTGAGCGGGTTCCGTTCATCTTTGAAGTAAGTGATTGGGGTTGTATTAATAAGATGGCAAGGACTACCAAATTAAATAATGTGTGTTTATAAATCAGCTAGCTGCACTTTAAAACGGTCTACAAATGAGTGTGACTTTATAATGTAGCGGAAAGATAGCGCTGATTCAGAAAGAGCGTTGATGTTTTTTGTACTTCTAATCATCAAACTATATTCAGCAAATGATACAATATATCTCTACGCTATAGTCAGACTTTTAACACTTGAAACATTTATACAAACAATCGAAATAAGAGTGTCTTATTCAAATCAGAATCTGTAAGTGTAATAAGGTATTTCATTTCATCGTGATTTCGTTCAAGGCCAGACTACAATGTAGGACTAGCCGCACTATATGACTAACTAGTGAACAGTATTCTTGTTATATTGTCGTATTGCCAGCCAACATTACGCCAGCACGTTACCCCAGTTAACGACTGCACGACATGGCCAAAAAACGGCCCTTTCAGTTTCGTTATTTTACTGTCTAAAGCCAGACAATTTATTCTACATGCCTATAATCTCTCTTTTTCGCCTAATGGCCGAGATAAAACTTTTTATATTATTGTACTCTGTCTAACACCAGGTTATTTCACTCTGTCTAACGCCAGATTATTTTACTCTGTCTGACACCAGATTCTTTTATTCTGTCTAACGCTAGATTATTTTACTTTGTCTAATGTCAGACAATTTTACTTGTCTACGAGAGAACCCTCAAATGCTATATACTAGGTTATTGCAGGCATATTTGCCTTATCTCTTTTATTCACCATGAATGCGACCACGAGACGGTCCCAAAATGGCCATTTTACTATTATTTTATTCTGTCTAATGCCAGACGAGTTTACTTGTCAAAGAGAAAACCCTCATCGTCAAAGTAAGAGTTGACATGTATACAATATAACTGTCACAATAGTCAATTTACTGTCACTTCAGTCTTCACGTGCTACAGCAGGACTACGTGATGGGAAAAACACACTGTAATATATCTATAATCAAAATAATTAACAAAAAAGATATATAATTTAATATGCCTTTCGGCTATATATCAATACGTTGGTTTAATCTAATGAAATATTGCATATTGGCATATATTATTTGCATTCTCATTATGCTCAACAACAATAGCTCCATCCATGCATGTTTCTGTATCAAAGCAATAAGCTTATAAAAATCGAAATATAGTAAGGTTAGATATACTGCCGAACAATAGCTTATAGCTCTGTCCTTATTTTGGTAAAATTACACATTTTAGTTATGATAGGTACAAATATGTTAATAGTGCAAATATGTTAATGTAGGATCCGTTCCAAATTGTGAAAAAATCACCATATACAATTGCCTCGTTCTTTAATTAAAATTACCTGATTATAACTTTATGACAAACATTAAGCACATATAATTTAAATATTCGGCTTCACATTAAAAAATTTTTTTTAGGCATTCATGCCTTATACTTAATTGTGTCCCGAAAGATACATTCAAAAGTGGACGGGATTATTCTATAAGTTCACAAAGAAAGATAGTCAGATATTTAAATACTTCGCTTTTCACTAGTTTCATTTTTTAATATGTGCACACGGTAACGTTTCCGACCGTTTTCGTATTGTTTACTGTTCTCAAGGGAATCAGGAAGACGGGAACAATCAGCACATTGCTTGAAATACGAAAACGCTTGCCGGAAACGTTACCGTGTGCACATAGTCTTAATAACTTCCCAAATATAACAAGTATCCATTTTTCTCTCTCATGTCTCACTGTTCTTTGAATAAGTTGCTAAAAAGTAATCCCTATGTTAACTCTTTTCTGTCTGAATCGGTCTTTAGAATTTTATTCTGACCAACGCCAGACGATTTTATTCACCTATGGGGAAGCCCTCGGACAGGAATGAGTTAAAAAGACGTGCGGAGAATTTTAAAAATTTATTATAACGGAGAGTATGCCGAAATGAATCTACAGGTACCTTTAATTATGTTAGGAAAAGGTCAGTGTGAATCACAATTCACAAGTATGCATTGTCTACATATAGGTATCACAACAATACTAGTTTCCTGTGAATGTGAAGAAGTAAAGTGATGCGTGGGCCGTGTTTTGAATAGAGCGAACCGAAGCAAAGCGAAACTATATAGTTTTTGCAAAGCGAAAAAATAGTTATAGCAAAGCCAAAAAGTCTAGTTATAGCAAAGCCAAAAGGTATAGTTATATAGCAAAGCGAAAAAATATAAATAATCGCCAACTTCGTCCTGTAGATAGATACCTAGCTCTTCGTTAAGGTGGATTAGATATCCCCCGATGAGCTAGGGTAATATGTGCGATATTTAATATTATATGGATATTTCTGACTGTCTCGGCCGGGGGTCCCAATAGCTCAGTGGTAGAGCACTGGTACGTTAAACCAGAGACCTTGGGTTCGATTCCCGGTTGGGGCAGTCAGAAAACTTTTCTCTACAGCAGTGATTCGACTTCATTTGAAATTCTTCTTCTTCGAAAAAATATAGTTATAGCAAAGCGAAAAAATTTATAGTTATAGCAAAGCGAAAAAATACATAGTTACATAGCAATGCGAAAAAATATATAGTTATAGCAAAGCGAAAAAATATATAGTTACATAGCAAAGCGAAAAAATATATAGTTACAGCAAAGCGAAAAAATATATAGTTACATAGCAAAGCGAAAAAATATATAGTTATAGCAAAGCGAAAAAATATATAGTTATAGCAAAGCGAAAAAATATATAGTTATAGCAAAGCGAAAAATATATAGTTATAGCAAAGCGAAAAAATATATAGTTATAGCAAAGCGAAAAAATATATAGTTATAGCAAAGCGAAAAAATATACAGTTATAGCAAAGCGAAAAATATATAGTTATAGCAAAGCGAAAAATATATAGTTATAGCAAAACGAAAAAATTTATAGTTATAGCAAAGCGAAAAAATATATAGTTATAGCAAAGCGAAAAAATATATAGTTATAGCAAAGCGAAAAAATATATAGTTATAGCAAAGCGAAAAAAATATATAGTTATAGCAAAGCGAAAAAAATTATATAGTTATAGCAAAGCGAAAAAATATATAGTTATAGCAAAGCGAAAAAATATATAGTTATAGCAAAGCGAAAAAATATATAGTTATAGCAAAGCAAAAAATTATATAGTTATAGCAAAGCGAAAAAATATATAGTTATAGCAAAGCAAAAAATTATATAGTTATAGCAAAGCGAAAAAATATATAGTTATAGCAAAGCAAAAAATTATATAGTTATAGCAAAGCAAAAAATTATATAGTTATAGCAAAGCGAAAAAATATATAGTTATAGCAAAGCAAAAAATTATATAGTTACATAGCAAAGCAAAAAATTATATAGTTATAGCAAAGCGAAAAATATATAGTTATAGCAAAGCGAAAAAATATATAGTTATAGCAAAGCGAAAAAATATATAGTTATAGCAAAGCGAAAAAATATATAGTTATAGCAAAGCGAAAAAATATATAGTTATAGCAAAGCGAAAAAATATATAGTTATAGCAAAGCGAAAAAAATATATAGTTATAGCAAAGCGATATAGTTATAGCAAAGCGAAAAAATATATAGTTATAGCAAAGCGAAAAAATATATAGTTATAGCAAAGCGAAAAAATATATAGTTATAGCAAAGCAAAAAATTATATAGTTATAGCAAAGCGAAAAAATATATAGTTATAGCAAAGCAAAAAATTATATAGTTATAGCAAAGCGAAAAAATATATAGTTATAGCAAAGCAAAAAATTATATAGTTATAGCAAAGCGAAAAAATATATAGTTATAGCAAAGCGAAAAAATATATAGTTATAGCAAAGCGAAAAAATATATAGTTATAGCAAAGCGAAAAAATATATAGTTATAGCAAAGCGAAAAAATATATAGTTATAGCAAAGCGAAAAAATTATATAGTTATAGCAAAGCGAAAAAATATATAGTTATAGCAAAGCGAAAAAAATATATAGTTATAGCAAAGCGAAAAAAATATATAGTTATAGCAAAGCGAAAAAATTTATAGTTATAGCAAAGCGAAAAAATATATAGTTATAGCAAAGCGAAAAAATATATAGTTACATAGCAAAGCGAAAAAATATATAGTTATAGCAAAGCGAAAAAATATATAGTTATAGCAAAGCGAAAAAATATATAGTTATAGCAAAGCGAAAAAATATATAGTTATAGCAAAGCAAAAAATTATATAGTTATAGCAAAGCGAAAAATTATATAGTTATAGCAAAGCGAAAAAATATATAGTTATAGCAAAGCGAAAAAATATATAGTTATAGCAAAGCGAAAAAAATATACAGTTATAGCAAAGCGAAAAAATATATAGTTATAGCAAAGCGAAAAAATATATAGTTATAGCAAAGCGAAAAAATGTATAGTTACATAGCAAAGCGAAAAAAATATATAGTTAAAGCAAAGCGAAAAAATATATAGTTATAGCAAAGCGAAAAAATATATAGTTATAGCAAAGCGAAAAAATATATAGTTATAGCAAAGCGAAAAAATATATAGTTATAGCAAAGCGAAAAAAATATATAGTTATAGCAAAGCGAAAAAATATATAGTTATAGCAAAGCGAAAAAATGTATAGTTACATAGCAAAGCGAAAAAAATATATAGTTAAAGCAAAGCGAAAAAATTTATAGTTATAGCAAAGCGAAAAAATATATAGTTATAGCAAAGCGAAAAAATATATAGTTATAGCAAAGCGAAAAAATATATAGTTATAGCAAAGCGAAAAGATATATAGTTATAGCAAAGCGAAAAAATATATAGTTACATAGCAAAGCGAAAAAATATATAGTTATAGCAAAGCGAAAAAATATATAGTTATAGCAAAGCGAAAAAATATATAGTTATAGCAAAGGGAAAAATATATAGTTATAGCAAAGCGAAAAAATATATAGTTACATAGCAAAGCGAAAAAATATATAGTTATAGCAAAGCGAAAAAATATATAGTTATAGCAAAGCGAAAAAATATATAGTTACATAGCAAAGCGAAAAAATATATAGTTATAGCAAAGCGAAAAAAATATATAGTTATAGCAAAGCGAAAAAATATATAGTTACATAGCAAAGCGAAAAAATATATAGTTATAGCAAAGCGAAAAAATATATAGTTATAGCAAAGCGAAAAAATATATAGTTACATAGCAAAGCGAAAAAATGTATAGTTATACAGCAAAGCGAAAAAATATATAGTTACATAGCAAAGCGAAAAAATATATATTACATAGCAAAGCGAAAAAATATATAGTTATAGCAAAGCGAAAAATCTATAGTTATAGTAAAGCGAAAAAATATATAGTTATAGCAAAGCGAAAAAATATATAGTTATAGCAAAGCGAAAAAATATATAGTTATAGCAAAGCGGAAAAATCTATAGTTATAGCAAAGCGAAAAAATATATAGTTTTGCAAAGCGAAAAAATATATAGTTACAGCAAAGCGAAAAAATATATATCGTGGGTTCAATTCCTGCCGGAAGGCCTGTGTAGTTGCATTTTTCGCAACTGGTCCCGGTTTGGTCTTAAAATGTATATATTCTACACTCGAATTTTCCTTCACCCAAAATCCTTAGAACATGCTATGTAATCGAGAGAAATGCCCAATATTACTTAAGAAAAAATATATAGTTATAGCAAAGCGAAAAGATGGTGAATTGATGAGATTTTTAGCAACAAAATATTCTTTATACCGTTTCGAGCGAAGCCCTTCAGTCATCAGAGTAAAATATCAAACCTGAAGTAATTGGGCTCTGCTCGATCGAAACGTCAGTGTTTTGTTCCTATAAAAATCTTGGCAGTTCACGACCATGTCGCTTTGCTGGTTTCCTGATTGTGGTTACTTTCAGAATACCATCTTAAGCGCTCTGTGACTATTTAAGATCACATTATACATAAAATTACAGAATAAATCTAGATTCTCAGTAGTGGTATTAATGTTGATTAAAATGTTATTAATGTTGTTATTACAGTCCATTTCACTACATAATAAAAATTACCTAGTACTTTATATTTCTAAACTTACCTTCAAAAATCATTAATAATTCATGAGGAAAGCACAAAAGAAAATCATGACCGTATCGTATCTTTATATGTGATAAAGATTTCTCCTGATTTACATAAACTTTAGCTTTGATTTTCTCGGCTTAGACAAGGTTATTTTTCAATCTAACTCCGCCAATCAACTTACCAAGTGGTTCGCTTTTGAAGCCGTATAATAAACTCGCAGTTCGTGTTTTATCAGATATAAAAACACTCGGCTTCGCCTCGTGTCTTTATATCTGATAAAACACTCCTGCTCGTTTATTATACAGTACATAAAGATCTGGCCACAGTGGCTAGGCATGCCAGCATACACACGGTAATAACAATAACCGCTTGACTGTATGCTGGGAGTTTAATTTAGCGTATCTGCATGTTTACATTTCATATGCAACGCGTGTGAAAACATATTGGTCTTTCTACAGAACAACCATATCACGACAACCTAATCCGTCCTAGCAGCGAAAATTCTCATTACTTTCGCACCAATTTATAACGGATCGTTGATAACTTCAAACTTATGTTTAAGTTGAGTTTATTTTTAGGTCAGGCTTTTAAAAAAGTTTTCCACACCACAGAAGTCAAGTGGCGAGTCTTTATACCTTTGTTTGCCCTCACATGCAGCGTGGTGGGTGTTTTTCATCACCTAAATTGAAGACAATATAAGCACATTCGTATAGTAGCCAGTAGGTCATTAGTTTTCAGTGTTTAGTCTACATTTAAACTAATGACCCTAAGGCCCTGTTTAGATGAAGCGGTCTACAGTTCAATCGAATCAAAACACGCGAGTGAAGTCAATCCGGGCTTGGCGAATCCGATCTGCTTGGAACATTGTTTTCAGTTTTGGAACACTATTTTCTGTGCTTCCCTCAATGTCCGCCATTTAGCACGACACGCACCAACTTCACTCATGCGTATCAAGTCATTTTCAAGTCAAACCATGTTTAGATGAATCAGGTTGGACACATTCAAACCGATTGAAGCTTGAACCTCAAGTGAATCCACTCCACTGCGTGGATTGACTTCAGCCATCCATTTCGATCAGATCGAAAACTTTCAATCTTCATGTAAACACAACAAGGAGAAACAAGATGCGAGATTGGACTTGAACACTCAATCCGCTTCATGTAGACAGGGGTTTACATTCATTTCCTTACACCAACCTGCTAGATGTTCTGTTCATCTTTGTCTCAGCAAAGACCAATCTCTTTTTCCACAACTGCATTAACGAATGAACCTCATCAGGTCCTCTCACTACATATTCGGAAAGATTTTCAACGTAAATCCCTAAAGAAGATATAAAATTAAATAAAAAAGCAAATATCTTATTTTGTTAGTTTGCCTGACTTAAAAACAGTGTGAAACTGTAATAAAACAATTTTTCGGAAATTTTTTAAACTAACCTTTTTGTGGATGTTCTCGTATTGTTAAATGAATCTTGTTATGTATACGGGGGCTATAACACTGACACTCCAGCTCTAAGTCTAACTCCATCTCTAACTTAAACTATCTACCTCTTTAACACTCTAACTTTGACTCTGACTCTCTAATAACTCTACTTGTTCAAGAATTTTTTAATAAATTTGTCTGTTAACTAATCGTACGGCACAAACTGCAAGCGTTGTATACAAAAAAGCTACATTCGTTGCGCAGAGCCAACGTCTTTCTAACAAGTAATATTTAGTATTTCACTCGATTAAACTCGACATACAAAGTAATTTTGGTGAAGGAAAATTTCGAGTGTAGAGTATATACATTATAAGACCTGCATATCAGTTCTGAAAAAATGCAGTGACTTCTTTTACAAGTATTTTATCCTTCCCCTATGGTATACTATAGTCTCGTAGATTTTTACCACAACTGAAACTTGGCGCAATATTATTTAATCTTTTTCATTTGGCTGCAAGTGTTGAAAAGATCAGAGTCAATTTACTCAAAAAAACTTAAGACCACCAGAAAAGTCCGAATACAAAATCAGAATGTTCGGATATTGAAAGTGCGGTTAATCGAAGTTCCACTGTACATAAATACATGAGTATTTCTGCAAAAAAAGTTATCTATAAATGCTTAGACGAACCAAAGTTGACCTTGCCGTTTCGGAAATACGTTGTAATTAACAAAATCTTTAGAATAAAATACTAAGGAAATTATATGTGCCTCATTTCTTAGAGCAAATATCAAGGGAAAGTCGCGCAGACCAACATCCGTTAGGCATTGTGTAATTATATGTAGCACGTAGGTTCAGTTATTAGCTGTCACCATTTTTTAACCTGTTTAAACAAATAAACTGAAGTAAGTATGCGTGTGTTGGACTTTTAAACGTTTATCTAGCCATTTATTAGACTCTTCTCTCTTTCATCTAGCACTTGCCCGAGGTTAGAAGGTCAGTTGCTAAAATGAAGAGGGCTGGCTCGAAACGCCCGAAGTCCGGAGTAGTGAAGATTGGAAGAGGTACGTTGACCTGTGTTCCTTGTCTAGTGTCATTTATATATACTGTAGAACTTCACTACGCTGAAGAACTCGAAGTAAACGTAACGTTGTTGGTTAGTTAGTCGAAAGGTGTATACGCCAAGCCAATAACCTTGTTCTTGGGCTTAAAAAGTTAATTAGTGCTGCGTGTTGGATAGAGAAAAGTGAAAAGTTGGTAAACTGCTGAGATTAGTGTTGATAACGAAATACTGACGTTTTGCCATTGTGCCAATGGCACATGCGCCCCCTTAGGATGCCGTTACTGCGCCCCTTTCCCGTTGTATAATACTATATTTGATATGTAGTGCAATTCCTATATTCAAAAACAGGATTTTGGATTTATAGTCGTTTTACGTTTTAATCAGTATGGTACATATAATAGTATATTACGATTAAATAATATCTTAGTACGCTTTACGCAGCTGACAGCCTGACATGAAGTAGTCGCCTAATTAATGGTACACACAATGTGAGTTGATTTGTCCATGTATGACGACATGTCCTCATGATGTATGCCTTGCATGTTATGGTGTATTCTTATATAAAATGAGTATATTTCAATATTTTGTTTGGTATTTTATATCCTTCAGAACTCTTTCAACCCCCCCCCCCCCCCCTCAAAATGCAGGAAATGCTATTTCAGAGACTCTAAAGTTCAAAATTTTACGGGGGAGCATGCTCCCGGATCCCCCTAAAAGTTGGTCGCGCCTTCGGCGCTCCTTGCCCCACACGGAGGTATCATCGGTTTCAAATTATGAAGCTTAACCATCTAATAAAACCATCCCACAAACGGGATGTTAAACTTGAACACATGAAGGTAAAAATTCTGTAGGGGTGTTGTGGTCGGGGTATGAGAGGTGGGTCATTTTTCCGGGGGGTTGTGGTTAGGTTTAGGATTTCCGGGTGGCGTGATTAGGTTTAGGGTTTCCGGGGGGTGGTATGGGGGTGAGGTTTTGTTTAAAAAGGTTGTCTAATCAGATGGTGGTTTTAGTAGTTGGTTAAGCTTCAGCAGTGAGTTTAATTACCACCTTTTCAAACACTGCGCCGTCTAAGCTTGGTTTTCTAAGCCATATTTCTAGTTACTCTCAAATAGAATCGATAGCAATGTTATCTATTAATAAGATGCAAATACAGTAGACTTCTGGTAATACACTACGATTCTGATGAAGAAGTACACTTACCCCTACCTCCCCTACAAGACAACAGGAGGTTTATTATAACTTTGAGTGATATGTCATTAAAGTGCTTATACCACTTGTGGGGTTTTAACGTATTTGAATAGAGCAAAAAAAGTTAGTTAATAAGTTATTTTGCCGTTTTTGATTTACTTAATAGTTTCTGCCAATTTCGGCTCTTCGCCAAAAATTTCCGTCGTTCATTTTTAAGTACGAGGGCCTGGGATTCAGAAACCTAAGCCGACCGTCTTCTTAGTTGAAACTCCCGTGCGTCCTGGAAAACGGGTGTGAGCTCGACATTTCGATTTTTCAGTCAAATATATGTGTTTTTGTGAATCAATAAGCCGAAACGTAGTTGTTTTGGATTGACTCGTTCCTGAGTCCCAGGCCCCCAAGGTGTTAAAATGAAACGGAAATTTTTGAGAATTGGCAGGTTCAGAAGCCAATATGTCAGGAACTATTTGACTAAATCAAAAACGGCAAAATAACTTATTTTTTCTGCTCTATTTAAATACGTTAGAACCCCACATCTGTCTAATGCCAGATGATTTTACCCATCAAAGGAAGACCTCCTGACTTAATTAAGTTAGAGTAGTGTTAAAATATGTCGTAGTTAACAACATTTTTGTAAAGTAGCTGAAATCATAGCATGCCAAGTCACAAAATATTTGTAGTCAAACCATGCCTGTTTAGGTGACTAACCATATGTGTTGTGTCTTCTGAGCCATAATTTTCCAATCTATAAATTACAGTATCTGTGTGCAATTGCAGCTTCTGGTCGTGTCAAATGTTATATTCGTGTTCGACCTTTGAATGATGATGAAGTGGAAAGAGGAGATGAGTTTGCAGTGGAAGTTTCACATGATAAAAAAGAGGTAGGACTAAGAATTATTGTGTTTTGGTATATGGGCATTCTTCAGTAGTTTATGGTCATTTTTCAGTATATGGTCATTTTTCAGTATATGGTCATTTTTCAGTATATGGTCATTTTTCAGTATATGGTCATTTTTCAGCATATATGGTCATTTTTCAGTATATGGTCATTTTTCAGTATATGGCCATTTTTCAGTATATGTATATGGTTATTTTTCCAGTATATGGTCATTTTTCAGTATATGGTCATTTTTCAGTATACGGTCATTCTTCAGTATATGGTCATTTTTCAGTATATGGCCATTTTTCAGTATATGTATATGGTTATTTTTCAGTATATGGTCATTTTTCAGTATATGGTCATTCTTCAGTATATGGTCATTTTTCAGTATATGGTCATTTTCAGTATATGTATATGGTTATTTTTCAGTATATGGTCATTTTTCAGTATATGGTCATTTTTCAGTATATATATGGTCATTTTTCAGTATATATGGTCATTCTTCAGTATATGGTCATTTTTCAGTATATGGTCATTTTCAGTATATGTATATGGTTATTTTTCAGTATATGGTCATTTTTCAGTATATGGTCATTCTTCAGTATATGGTCATTTTTCAGTATATGGTCATTTTCAGTATATGAATATGGTTATTTTTCAGTATATGGTCATTTTTCAGTATATGGTCATTTTTCAGTATATATATGGTCATTTTTCAGTATATATGGTCATTCTTCAGTATATGGCCATTTTTCAGTATATGTATATGGTTATTTTTCAGTATATGGTCATTTTTCAGTATATGGTCATTCTTCAGTATATGGTCATTTTTCAGTATATGGTCATTTTCAGTATATGTATATGGTTATTTTTCAGTATATGGTCATTTTTCAGTATATGGTCATTTTTCAGTATATATATGGTCATTTTTCAGTATATATGGTCATTCTTCAGTATATGGTCATTTTTCAGTATATGGTCATTTTCAGTATATGTATATGGTTATTTTTCAGTATATGGTCATTTTTCAGTATATGGTCATTCTTCAGTATATGGTCATTTTTCAGTATATGGTCATTTTCAGTATATGAATATGGTTATTTTTCAGTATATGGTCATTTTTCAGTATATGGTCATTTTTCAGTATATATATGGTCATTTTTCAGTATATATGGTCATTCTTCAGTATATGGTCATTTTCAGTATATGGTCATTTTCAGTATATGTATATGGTTATTTTTCAGTATATGGTCATTTTTCAGTATATGGTCATTTTCAGTATATGTATATGGTTATTTTTCAGTATATGGTCATTCTTCAGTATATGGTCATTTTTCAGTATATATGGTCATTCTTCAGTATATGGTCATTTTCAGTACATATATGTATATGGTTATTTTTCAGTATATGTATATGGTGATTTTTTATATAGTATATAGTGATTTTTCAGTATATGGTAATTTTTCAGTATATGGTCATTTTCCAGTATATATGGTCATTGGTATATGGTAATTTTTCAGTATATGGTCATTTTTCAGTATATATGGTCACTGATATATGGTTATTTTTCAGTATTTGCTTATTGTTTCATTGATACCGGTATATAGTCATTTGTATGTTTGCACTGAACACTACACAGAATTCTTTCTTAATCTGAAATGTCCTACATCGTTTGAAGCAGTTTTTGATCAAATTTGTCTGACAAACATTTCTGTGAGGGGGCTAGTCACCCTGCCCCCCCCCCCCCTCCCCACCCCACCAGTTACACCACTAACCCTCCACTCCCAACCAAAAAAAAAGTTGCACCCTTGCTCCTTAACTCAACTCAGCTTCTCTTTCCCTTCCTTCTGTTCCTCTCCTTTCTATTCCTTTCCCAGTCCCTTCTTGGCATTTGACACATTGGACCTTCCCAGGGGTGGGGCATGGGATGGGGCATTATTTTTCTGAGCCATGTTCTTTTAATTGCTCAGCACTAAAAAGTAATTTGGGGCGGAGGGAGGCAATTGAATTGTGTCCCTCTCCCTCTAGTATTTTTATCAACTGTTTCAACTGTCAATTGCCTGTTGCATTCGATTATAGAAGGGTTTAAAGCAACATAGAGATCATATAAATACTAGAGGGGGCATTGGTGGGAAAATTTGATAACCACATGGCAGCCACCAGTCCTTTGCCAACCAATGCGCCTAATGTTTGCCTCCAAAAAATCCAACATGGCAGCATTCAATTGGTTACTCGCCATTGACTGAAATTAAGATAGGATGCCCCTTTTAGTATTTATATGATCTCTGTGATTTTCACCTGCCTTTCATCCCCATGGCAGGGAATTAGCACCAATTTTTGAAAAATTGTCAAATGCCCAGGGGTCAGCCAGGTGGAGAGGGGGGATGGGCACGCTTGGATACATTATTAAAAAGTCTTTCAATTTTACTTTCTCAAGTTCTCAGCCTTCATAATAAACTCTTGCTAACATTTACTAAAATTAAAGTTTAGCTTACCTAATAGCAAAAATGCTGCTGCCCACTTCATTATCCATTCCAACCTTTCAACATGCCATGAGAATGGTCCAACTTCCAGTTAAATTTTGACGAAGTTTAGCCAGTTTAATCGTAACTCTACACTCCACGCAGTTAGGTTAAGTAAATAACCTTTCCTTGGAAACGTTCTTGTGAGAAATGCAAAAGATTTTACAAAAAAAAACCTCTTCAAAATTTAAATCAAACACAGGGGTCAGGACACTGTCTAAATGGTACGACTAGTTCCTTGTATCCCCTTTGGCCCCTCATTCACCCATTTCCTCAACCTGAGGCCAGAAGCACCAAAGCTCATAATCTCATCACCTGAAACAAAGTGAAAACGCTAGGAAAACGTATTACGTGTGGATGAGCTAGAATGCCTATAGCGTATCTTACAAAAACAATAAAGATATGTGCTTCTCACCGACTGCACAGCAAGGAGCTAACAGACGAAGAAAACCAAGAAATATTCGGCAAATGTAATAACCCAAATGGCCACGGCCACAATTATATCTTCGACGTGACTGTTCGAGGGAACATCGATCCACGGACTGGATTTGTGATAAATATGTGTGATTTGAAGAAGTATCTGGAGAAAGTGATCGTAGAGCCCTTAGATCACAAGTGTCTTGATAAAGACGTGCCATATTTTCAGAATAATGTAAGCACAACAGAAAACCTGGCCGTATTCGTGTGGGATGAGTTGTCTAATTTATTGCCCATTGGTTTGCTGCACGAAGTGAAAATTCACGAGACGGATTCGAATACGGTGGTTTATCGTGGAGAATAGTAACATATGTTAACTAACTACTGGAACATTTGAACTTTTATCGCTTTTAAATTATCGGAGATTCGATGAAGCTGCTAGAAGATTCTTGTCAGCATTGTAGTACTAGCTAATTTGTTACAAATAATGTCACAGTTTTGTTAGTTCTGAATAAATTGTAAGATGTTGTCAACATTGCAGCAAATTTCTTTTTAATTTTCATCTTGTGTTTATATGAGAGCCCACCGGCTGGTTTTTCCTCAGGTGACCCGGCCTGGTCAATTGTGTTTACATACCCAGGCTGGCACCAAAAGCTTCGAACACGCAACAAAATTTGTTTTTATCAGCTTTTTTCAACATATTAACAATTCACAAGTTTGCTTGTTCATGTACAGTTCATATTTAAAACAATCAGACGTCCTGTCTTACCAGAACTGATAAATTAATTAGCACAGCAAGCAAGCCAGCCTGGCTAGGGGAGCTAGCCCTTCTCATGTAAACACATGTACAATAAAAATCATTTCAGCAAAGCAAGCTAGCTCACCTCCATATAAACACCTGTGTTCAAGTTTAAAATTTACTCTGACCTTGGAATGTGACTACAAAGCTTTGACAAGCAGTGAAGGAAATAATTTATGAAAAATGCTTTTCATAATATAAAGCATTTTGAGTACAAAAGTATGTGTTGATGGGGCTATTCTTTGACAAGCAGTGAAGGAAATAATTTATGAAAAATGCTTTTCATATTATAAAGCATTTTGAGTGGGCTACTAAGTCATAGGATAATTTATTCATATTAAACAAAAATAATATTGTATGATAGTATATATATAAAGCAGTAATTTACTGATGTTGAATTTCCTGCAGCTTTGTTGTGGTTTTAATAGATGTACTGTAAATTAGGCAAATAAAGATTTGTTACAATAAAACTATGGATTCTTAGGTGCTAATGAGATCAGCTTTCACATTTTTCATGCCCTGCACAGAACTGACAAATATATTGGTTTAATTTATATAGTGAAGTTCTCAATTTTTCACCCAATGATGATATAAAATGGGGTTTGAATGGAACTAGGCATGATAAATACAAAGTTAAGTCGGCAATTTGTTTCTGCTTAACCAAGCATCTATAATAATCTTCTTCGCCGTGATTTTACCAAAGGAATTCAATTCAAAGCTTATTAAATTCGAACTTCGCGACGAACTTCACAACGAACTTCCGTACCAAGTTCCTAACCTAATTCCAACGAATGTTGACAAACGAATTTCAAAAGCAAGCTGAAACAAATTAACCCATTCGGCGAGTTATCTCAGAGGTAGGGTTACATGTACCCTAGCCCTGGTCAAAAAATATTTACAGGCCCCCTCCCCAAGGTAATTGTGGGTTCGAAATCGAATCCCAGTCAAGTCCCTCTGTACGTTAATAATAGAGAATCAAATAATTCCAGTGCGGCGATGGATAGTACTTTAGGTCATAAAGCCATAAAGGGCCCCCATAGCAGTGATAAAGCCATAGAGGACCCCTATAGTAGTGATAAAACCATTAGCGAGAGACACAATGCAATGTAACGATTAATGCTAAAACTTCAATTGCCTATTATAAAATCGGTTTTATCGTTTCACACTTTCACGGTAAAGATAACGTATAATATATTCTTTTGTTTTCTTAAAAATGGCCCCCTTTGGCCCCAGGCCAATAAGCAGGCTGACCCCCCCCCCCCCCCTCATCAGGCCTGTGTGAGTTCATTTTCATGTTTGAAAAGTAAATGGTTCACACAAGATCGAGACAATACAGGGGTATAGGGTAGCCCAGTCTGAACAATGTGGTAACTCTGGGGCTAAAATAATATACACTGATATAATTGGTATGTGACAGTTTGCTACTGGTATTTCTGGTATATCAATATACTGTCGTGTGTTGTTCCAGAAAATATCCATACCCCCCTTACACAGAAGGCAATTTGTCTCGTGCTCCCCCCCACCTCCCAGGATTTTGCTAAAAGCAATGAACCCCTACTCCAGGAATTTTCAAGTGCCTTCTGTGGTGAGGTGGGGTAATGAACATTTTCTAGAATCACTGATTTTTGCAATTTTAAGTATTTTAAACATCATTTTAGCATCTAATATTTTTTTTTATATTTACTCTAATTCAGGAACAATGATATCATACCTGCCACAAGTTAAAAATGAAAAATCTAGTTTATTTTAATGATTTTTTTTTTTGAAAGGTGGTTGTAAACAACACTCATGTTGGTTTGGATAAGAAGTTTCAATTCGACCATGTATTTCCTCAAGAAACAACCAACCCCCAGGTTTGTTAACTTCATCTTTAATATTTATAACCACATCCTATCATTAATATAATACCACACTTATACTGGAAATAACATGAAGTGTGTTACTGAGGTATGGTAGTCTCACACAGCTGGGTTGAATAAAACAAATCACTTCACAAATCTTGTACACTTCACCGAAAGATTTTATAAGAATTCTTGAAAATTTCATATTCTTGAAATTTCTCAAAGTCCAAAAACAAAACAAATAAAAATTAAAAACAAAGAAAAATTAAGAACAAAAAACACACCTTAAAATCGATCCCTCAAAATCCATGCAATTCTGGAAAATCATTACAATATTTGAATGTGCAAAAAATCCTGAAAATCCATGTACTACTAAATTCTGAGTAACAAATCGATGGACAACTATGCCCAAATGCAGAAAATATCCAACAAAATATTTTTGATGTTTTAGATTTCAAATTTCATAAGCAAACCATTGGTGAATGCTGCACTAAATGGCTTTAATGGAACTGTTATGGCATATGGTCAAACTGGATCGGGTAAGAATTAAAGACTTTAAGAATTAAGTTATTATTTTAACAACAGAAACAATGAAAATTATTTTTATACTTCTTTAGGTAAAACGTACACTCTTATGTCACCTGACGGTGTTGCAGCAACAATCATTGAAAAAAGTTTCAGAAAAATGGCAGCCAAAGAAAACCTACAGTATAAGGTTTGAATTAGAAAATTAATACTTTCATTAGAAGTTTCCTGGACCCACCCGGTGTTTTCCACAAATAATGGCGCGCACTAGTAGAAAGCGCGCATCAAAAGAAGGCACGTACCAGAAGAATGCGCGCACCCGAAAAGAAGGCGCGCATCCGGAAAGAAAGCGCGCACTACTAGAATACAGCGGTGCGCACCAGAACAAGGGGTGCACCAGAAGAATGCGCGCCACCAGAAGAAGGCGCGCGTCCGTGAAAAGAAGGTGCGCACCCGAAAAGAAGGCGCGCATCCGAAAAAGGAGGCGCGCATCCGAGAAGAAAGCGCGCACTACTAGAATAAAGCACTGCGCACCCGAAGAAGACCCGCATCAGAAGAAGGCGCGCACCCGAAAAGAAGGCGCGCATCCGAAAAGAAGGTGCGCATCCGAGAATAAAGCGTGTATACTAGAATAAAACGGAGCGCACGTGCCAGAACAAGGCGCGCACCAAAAGAAGGGGTGCACCAGAACAAGGCGCGCACCAGGAAAACTCTTAAAAGCACCCAATGCCAGACCTATAGCCATAGAATAAAGGATCCAAAACTGGACCGAACTTTATTTTGTTTTTCTTTTTGCCATCTTGTATCCTAAGGTTTCAATGTCATACTTACAAATTTATCAAGAAAAAATTTACGATTTGCTAAACAATGCTGCTTCTAACAAGATTCATTTAACAATACGAGAACATCCACAAAAAGGTTAGTTTAAAAAATTTCCGAAAAATTGTTTTATTACAGCTTCACATTGTTTTTAAGTCAGGCAAACTAACAAAATAAGATATTTGCTTTTTTTATTTAACTTTATATCTTCTTTAGGGATTTACGTTGAAAATCTTTCCGAATATGTAGTGAGAGGACCTGATGAGGTTCATTCCTTAATGCAGTTGGGGAAAAAGAGATTGGTCTTTGCTGAGACAAAGATGAACAGAACATCTAGCAGGTTGGTGTAAGGAAATGAATGTAAACCCCTATCTACATGAAGCGGATCAAGTGTTCAAGTCAAATCTCGCATGTTGTTTCTCCTTGTTGTGTTTACATGAAGAAGACTGAAAGTTTTCGATCTGATCAAAACAGATGGCTGAAGTCAATCCACGCAGTGGAGTGGATTCACTTGAGGTTCAAGCTCGATTTGAATGTTTCCAATCTGATTCATCTAAACACGGTTTGACTTGAAAATGACTTGATACGCATGAGTGAAGTTAGTGCGTGTCGTGCTAAATGGCAGACATTGAAGGAAGCACAGCAAATAGTGTTCCACAATCGAAAACAATGTTCCAAGCAGAACGGATTCTCCATGTAAACATGTGCCCGGATTGACGTAACTCGCGTTTTTCGATCCGATTAAACAGGGCCTAGCTAATGGTTTAGATAAAGTCCTCATTTTTTATGCTTTTCTTTCGTTATTCATCCACTTATCCAAAGTATCCATTGACCCATACGCGCAATAGGCCTGGCAACCATTCTATAAAGGACGTTCTTGTTGTCTTTGTTGTCTTATTTAGGTCACACTCAGTTTGTATATTGTCAATCGAACGAAGCTCGAAACATTCCGGTAAGATTTTCCCAATCTCTCTACATGAGCTGATGATGAGCGGAGCTGCGCTGAGCTGCGCTGAGCTGCGCTGAGCTGCGCTGAGCTGCGCTGAGCTGCGCTGAGCTGAGCTGAGCTGAGCTGAGCTGAGCTGAGCTGAGCTGAGCTGAGCTGAGCTGAGCTGAGCTGAGCTGAGCTGTGATGAGCTGGACTGAGCTGAGCTGAGTTGAGTTGAGTTGAGTTGAGTTGAGTTGAGTTGAGTTGGGTTGGGTTGGGTTGGGTTGGGTTGGGTTGGGTTGGGTTGGGTTGGGTTGGGTTGAGTTGAGTTGAGTTGAGTTGAGTTGAGTTGAGCTGCGCTGCGCTGCGCTGCGCTGAGCTGCGCTGAGCTGCATTGAGCTGCGCTGCGCTGAGCTGAGCTGAGCTGAGCTGAGCTGAGCTGAGCTGAGCTGAGCTGAACTGAACTGTAAATTCTTGTGTGGCGTCCGTAATATGGCAAAGTACACTACATACTCAAATACTTTTTCCTTATTTTGTTTAGACCAGTCGACATCTCCGACGAAGAAGATTTTTGATAAGAAACTTCACGCAACATTAGTATCAGAAGGAGTAGACACACAGCATTTATCTGTGAGTAGTTTAATAGTGAGCTTCAGGAAAATAAGTGAAACACATAATGCAACACCCTATTCTTTTGGGTTCTTTTTTAGAAGGCGTTTACGTCAGATGGAGAATCGAGTGACAGTGAAGTAAGAAATTTCGTTACAACAAACAAACAAACAAACAAACAAGCAAGCAAGCAAACAAACAAACAAACAAACAAACAAACAAACAAACAAACAAACAAACAAGCAAGCAAGCAAGCAAGCAAACAAACAAACAAACAAACAAACAAACAAACAAACAAACAAACAAACAAACAAACAAACAAATAAACAAACACCACTTAACCTTCGTTAAAACCAAAAACAGTTCCCACTCATAATAAACTTATTTTCATTATTATGTCTCTAATTATTATTGTCCATTTTTCCAACAGGAGGAAGAAGATGCTCTGTCTAAAATGATGGCATTTAACGAAGACGTTGTGCTCAAGGGCCATTTGTATATGTAAGTATGTGCTTTTGTATTGCACGTTTGTATATGTAACAATTTGTCGCAATTTTCCTAATCCAAGTCAAGTGTTTTCTGTGCCAGCTAATTCAATTGTACGATTTATTTAATCTCTTGCAGTTGTGATTTGGCAGGAAGTGAGCGAATTAAGAAAACCAAGGCAGAGGGTGAAAGACTGAGTGAAGCTCAACAGATCAATTTATCATTGCTAGAACTTGGGTAAGTATACTATTATATCGTCTAGTTCGTTTCAAGCGAATCTGCTGCATAGTCTTTGAGCTATAAACTCTCGACGTTTGCCATGGCTTATCCATTTTGAAGAAATTAAATCACTCAGTTAGAGTGCTTGATGACCTATGTAGTTGAACAACCATGCATAAGAACAACGGTTTTAATATTACAGTCACTTGCAGAGGCGCCGGAAGCTAGTTAAGGCAGCGGGGGCAGCCATATAAAAAGGGCACTTTTTCTCAGCATTAATTTTTGCATGTGGTAATTAATATTCATGAATTTTGCTGTATAGCATAAAATAACCAAAAGCCATTATATAATAAATTGCAATGTATTGAAAAAGTAAATTCAACGACTGAATTGTACATATTGATGCTACATTCCTATTTACATTTAAGAAAACATGACATCATAAGTTGTATTATACATAACATGCATGTAACAGACGTTCGGTGGACGTTCGTCAAGCTCAATTACTCAAAAAAAGATTTGAGCCCCAGCCAGGGTTCGAATCTGCAACCTTGTAATGACCGGTTAATGATGTTAATAAAATGTCAGCCAAGGTAAAACATGACATCCTTAACGAAATCACAAAACACCCACCAAGTTAAAAAGGCCTGCATGAGCAGAATTAAGACAGAAGTAACCCAAGGCAAAATTAGTTTGCTGCCTCCCCGCGGTCTGAAGCAATAAACTAGCTTGTAAGACATTTTCCATGTTAATACAACAGTAATTTAATACAATAATACAAATGGTACTTTCTGTAGAAAACATTCCTCGTACGGAAAAGGGCAATTGTTGCCCCCGTGCTGCCCCCGCACCGTGAGAGCAAGGGGGGCAGCTGCCCTCGCTGCCCCCGTGGCTCCGGCGCCCCTGGTCACTTGCTACTCACTTTTCACCCAAACCTTCGGAAGTTCGTTCCAAAATTTGCAAGTTCGTTTGGAAGTTCGTTTTGAACTACGCATTTGATTGGCTCCTATAGGAACCAATCAAGTAATCAAATGCCTAGTTTAAAACGAACTTTGAACTTCCCAACAAACTTGCGAACTTGCAAATGATTGTAATAATCCAACGGCATACGTCATCTTCCCTATATATTCCTTCCCAGCCTTTCCTTATTCTGTAAAATCAGGCCACATTTGTTTCGTGTTTTTTTTTTTAATTGGTTCTTTAGATTAAGAGCTTCAAATCTGAAATTTTCAATCCACAGACACTTTAACGCTATAGCCCACTGGCTTGATTGTTATCTTTTCCCATCCACTAACTATGAACATTCCTTTCTTTCTAGAAACGTGATCCAAGCTTTGGCAGAAGGAGCTGAAAGTGGTAATGCAGTTCACATTCCTTTCAGGAACTCTACCTTGACAAGACTTCTACAAGAAAGTTTAGGAGGAAACTGCAAAACCAGCTTAGTGGTAAACATCTGTCTACTTTATATTTGATGTCTTGCTATAAAGTTATGAAATAACAACACTGAACACAGGGTGTAGTCCCGCGGGAACTTAAAAAGGGAAGCTTGCTGACTCGACGACTTGACCGATATGAATGTGGATGTGTGTGTGCAACGAAACTCTATAATGGATTCCAGAATCATTAAGAGAAAAATAGGAAACTCACAGAAATATAGTTTTTGAAATCGAAAGAGACAAAAAAATGTTTTTCAAAAACCTAACGTTTCGTTGGTTCAGATTTCCGCTAGTCTTAAATGTTCCGACAGAAATATTATCTCTGGGGAAGGCCGGAGGGGGAACTAGTGAACGACATACTACTCTTTGCTGATTTTTTTTGTTTCTTTCATCTGCAGGTTTGTTGCTCCCCATCAGACTACCACGTTCATGAAACAAAATGCTCGCTGAATTTTGGATCAAGAGCAATGAAAGTGAGAAACACAGCTTATGTTAATGTCGAGGTAAGCTCATTTCCAGTGTTCTCACTTTTTAAGGAAATTTCCTTAAAAAAAGACCATCACTGTGGGGGGAGGGGTCAGTATTAATAGTATATATTATACAATCTTTTCAAAAGTTCTTTGTGTCTCTCTTTGTTCTAATCCCCTCCCCCGATGAGGACAGGACTATGCAAATAAGATGCGCGCGCAACACCCTGAAACTCGCCTATAGTCATCCTGGCATACGCTGGGTTGTTTTGTTTTGTTTTTCTCATCACCAGTCTAATTATGATTCGCTTGCAAATGTTGCACCTTCCAAAATGTAGGAGAAAGGCTGAATTGACTTCATTTTATTTTCACTGTACAGATGGATTACAAGAAACTCAGCGATGACTTGGCAAAACTGTTGGATGCAAAAGGTAAGAATGGTCACCAGTCTTCGGTAACCAGTGTCTTAAAGGTGCTGTCCACTTCGTTCTGCGCATGTACGAAACTAATGTTTACTTCTTCTTTTATAAAAATATTTACTCATACCTTATTGAAGATTGTAAGCTTTTCTTGCTTCCTCTTCATTACTTGTACCCAAAACAAAACATTTTCAGAAGAAATAGAAGAAATCCGAAGAGATGTCCTCACCGAATCACTTGGTTTTCTGTCATGTCGCTTCTAACGGTTTACATTGAGCTGAGTACTTCATGTAATTTTCTACGAATGTCATGTTTGAGGGTCCCGATAAACAAAGATGCGGATCATGCGCAGAACGGAGTGGACAGCACCTTTAACCCTCAGTCACCTAAAACTTGAGTCTAGTTAAATCACTGGGGTATCGTGATTTAAAGTGCCTCTATCATGATTGGGGATTTTACATATTTAGGATATTTGGAACCTTCTGAGAAAATTTGTAATATATCTTCCTTTTCTAAAATTTCATCTTCATGGACTTTTTTGCTGCGAAAGTTGACGGAAGTGACGTCTACGCAGGAATCTGTGAAGTGGTTTTTATACAGACAAATTCCTGTGTAGACGTCACTTCCGTCAACTTTCACATCAAAAAAGTCCATGAAGATGAAATTTTAGGAAAGGAAGATATATTACAAATCTTCTCAGGTTGCAAATATCCTAAATATGTAAAATCCCCAATCATGCATGCAGGGGCTCTGGAAGCTTTTCAAAGTTGTGGGTGTCTTGCATCTCGCAGAATGCCATAAACAGGGCCACGCCCTTCAGAGAATATAATAGATAACTAATAACTATATTTATTATATGGCTGCAGGTTTGATTTCCGGTCCGTACACAAAACGACGCACGCTGATTGGTTCCTGAGAGGTCGGGATTTTACGATATTGACCTGGGTCAATACGCTTTTTTCTCGGCCCTGTAAGTTTTGGCGGGAAAATTTCGGAGTTGATTTGAATACAAATAAAAGAGAAATAGGTCTCTTTATTCAAATATTCTGAACAATAAAATGTGTTGGAACATCACTGCTGGTTTTCTTTAAAGCTGTTTATCTAAAAACACGACAAATAAAAGCCGAACTGGTGTAAATAAGAAGGCCAAGAAGCGACACGAAAAAGTGAACAGGTATAAAGGTAAACAGCATACTCCGAAGACGAAAACAACACTTGAAGCTTAAAAATAAAAAGAACCAATAGCCATATAATAAATTCCTTATTAACCTCGTTTGCTCGGTCTGCACTGGAAAGTATTTTCCCTCGGTTTTATCGCACAAACCTCGCTCCTTCGTCGCTCCGTCTGTACGAAAACCTCAGGCAAATACTTTCCCGTACAGACCTCACACTCGGTTAATAAGTCCTTAATAACGAACGTTTTTCGTCGTTGTTTCAGATAAAGAAATCGAGGAGTTGAAGACTAGTCAGCAACATGAGTTAGATTTGTCGAAGAGGGAAGCAGAGATGGCAGCTGAAATGAAATTTGGTGATGGACTGAGTGAAGCAAGAAAGGCGTATGTCGCCCTGAAACATTTGATGGACTCCCAGGTATATATAGAATGAAATGAATTATAGTAAATATACATTACCCTGCGAGTCAGAGCCCCTTTCCGACCTACGCAAGCTTCGGGGGAAAGTGGGCTCTGCCAACAAACTCGATCTTCGCCCCAAGTTTGGGGCGAGTCAGTCAGGTTTTAAACTGGTCAAACAAGTTCTAGTTTACGAACACGCGTAAGCAGGAAAATAGGAAGTGACGCGTTAGAGCCTGGACCCAAAATAGTATCTTGGCAACCGTTCACGCATGCTCAAAAAGAAATATCGAGTTTGTTGGCAGAGCCCACTTTCCCCCGAAGCCTGCGTAGGTCGGAAAGGGGCTATGACTCGCAGGGTAGGTATACATATACTATTGGTAAAACATGAGGTGAGATCTAAAGATATTTAAATTGGCACCGTTGATATAACGAAGAAACTGAAATATAATTGTCAATTGTTTGCTGTACAAGCTGTGTTAGTTAGTAATACTCAGAAAAACTCTGAGCTCTAAGCGGGACTCGAACCCACAACCTTCTGAATGCTAGCCAGACGCTCTAACCATTGAGCCACTAGAACTCAGATAGCGGAGCAAGGTTAATTAGCGTCTGGCTAGCATTCAGAAGGCTGTGGGTTCGAGTCCCGCTTAGAGCTCAGAGTTTTTCTGAGTATTACTAACTAACACAGCTTGTACAGCAAACAACTGACAATTATTACTAACATCAAGCTGCAATTTCTGAAACTAACAAACTGAAATATGTCAAGAATGAAGCAACAAAACTGCAAACATAGCCATCAACTCAGCTTTTTTCTATCTTTTTGTTCGCCTTTATGCATTTTTGTGCACGGTGCACGGTCACTGAACCCATTGTATTTTAGTATAATGGACAAATTATCGAATAGCAACGTTTCAGTTCAATCACTCAACCGTGCTATTTAAATATTAATAAACCTAAAACAAAGGATGTGCACGGTGTAAGGTACGGTTCAACATAAAATCACAGCTCATTATAGGCGCTTTGAAGTTTGCCGAGTTTCCAAACCATATCTCGATTGACCATGCTGCAAAAGTTGTTACTTTGTCATTTTAAGTGTTCTTTCAAATAAGACAGACTTAATTTTCGTTTCATAGGCACTTCTTTTATCTTTATTCAATTCAATTCCCGCCAATTAATTCAATTCCCGCCAATTACTTCAATTCCCGCTAATTAATTCAATTCCCGCCAATTAATTCAATTCAACTCGATTCAGTTCAATTCAATGGCGTACCGTCGAGCTGCGTAAAATGTGGACAAACAAACCAAAATTGACTTTCAAATGATTGCAAATGAGCCATCAGCTATTGTTCGGACTGCAATATTAGCGAGGTTCAGATCACACTTCCACTACCGCTACTGCTACCGTAAATGTGGTTAAACTGATATAATGTTCGTTTTTTCGTTCTGTAGTCGTAGTTGGTTTTAATCCTAGTACCGTAAAACGCTTTCTTTTTGCACTAGGTTTGAGACGTGCGACCATTACTGAACGTAAAAACTTAGACCCCGTTTACACGATACCGGTACATTTTGAAAACGGAAATACAGCATATAACATTTCATGTTGTTTTTGTGCCGGTATCGTGTAAACGCAAGGCCTAAACGGCATGATTTTGTTCCGTTTTCAAATTGTACCGGCATCGTGTAAACGGGGAGCACGGGTGGCATGTGCTGTTAGGGCGCTGCCTCTCACCAATAGTTAAGCCCGGTTGGACGGGGTTAGTATTTGGATGGGTGACCGTTTGGGAATAACCCCGTCCTCCGCCAGCTTGGGACTTATGTGAGTAGAGTTTAGTTGGTCTCTCCTGTGCTCCGAGGGTTTTTCGCCGGGTTCTCCAGTTTTCCTCCCTCCGTAAAATCAACACCTAGGTCTTAAGCCGGTTTTCCACTAGGCGATTTTTTTCGCGCGAAGCGACTTTCTTTTGTTCGAATTCAATAGATTTCTGATTAGTTCCAGCTCAGAGCTCATGAGACAAAAGAAAAAGTCGCTTCGCGCGAAAAAAGTCGCCTAGTGGAAAACCGGCTTTAGTTGTCTACACATAGGAGTTTGGTGTCAATTGGGACGAAAGTTCTGTTCCTCTCTCCTGCCACACGTTAAGTGGAAAATTTAGTAAATTAAATTAAAATTAAACTATATTTACGGCAGCGGTAGTGGAAGTGTGATCTGAACATCGCTATTATGGGTAAAAAGCTACGACGATGACGGCGGTTAAAAAGCAACTCAAATTTTAGCATTAAAAAGAAGTCACGGTTAACTGACTACGGTATTCAATACTTGAAGCTTGTTTTATAATTTTCAAAGTGTTGAAACCGTTGCAGTGTCAATGTTAAGGCAATCTCAGACAACAGTTCTCATCACCCCACGAGTCAACGTCGTCCTGAAGACGTGAAGATGCTCTGAGTGGCGTTGTATACAGAGCGAGGACGGTATTCAGATTACTCTTGGGACTAGAAATTATTCATTATCTTTGTTTTGCAAGAAGAATGCTTTTGTTTGAAGGACGTCGTCCTCGAAGTTGCCGTCGTAGATCTTAAGGTCCCTAGTGATGTCATCACGACGGAGCGCTACTGAATACATTTCTTATTCGTTGCAGGCCAGTGCTCATGCTGACGGCATGTCAAAGCTTCAAGCGGAATTATCTCGTGAGAAAGACTCAAAACTGGCCCTCCAAGAAGAACTGGCCAACAGAAGCCACTCCTCAGCAGATACACATTGCAGAACGAAATGTTTACTTCTTACTGAAGTCTTGTCTATGCAGCTCTTCTACACGCTCCAGAGCACAGCTGGTAAAGAAGGCAATTCCGAGATCATTGATCAAGCGTCTCAAGAACTAACCAACCAAGATGTCCAGGAAACCCAAGAAGAAATCCTGGAGAATGTCGATAATCTTATCGGCGTTTTGGGCAGCTATTTAAACCTGACGGAAAGAGAATTTTCTGAGACTGCAGAAGACGATGAGTTCGAGTATGATGAAGAAAGTGGTTACTCTAAGATGGAGCACTTTGATAGCAGGTTGTCTGGTCTAGAATCCCTTGTCGTAAAGATCCGAAAACGGCTGAAGATTCTCAAAGATAGCGTGGACGTACGTACGTTACGGTTTCTAAATGCAGTGATTGATAGAAAGGGTATGTGCTAGTTTTCTGTGTTGGCGGTTTTCTGTGTTCTGGTCCGGGTGGTTATTTGCATACCGGAAAACAGTATTTACCTTCCTGTAAGCTAATGACACCCGCCATCCTTCTTCGCAGATCGTACATCAATGGAAAACATGAAAGAACTTTACCAAATCCTGCAGAATTTGCTCACAGCAAGAAGTGAATCAACAGGTGAGTAGGAAGGAAGGAAGGAAGGAAGGAAGGAAGGAAGGAAGGAAGGAAGGAAGGAAGGAAGGAAGGAAGGAAGGAAGGAAGGAAGGAAGGAAGGAAGGAAGGAAGGAAGGAAGGAAGGAAGGAAGGAAGGAAGGAAGGAAGGAAGGAAGGAAGGAAGGAAGCACATAAACAAAAAATTTGCAGAAAATTGTTTTTCCTCTTTAGAATCTGAATTTTTGGAGAGCTCAAAAGATGCTGAGCGTTGTCTGACGTATGTTCTGCTAGACAAAGCACTTCTGTGTTGTCTGCTTGTTCTCGAAAGACACGAATCAGAGAAGAAGTGTTCCAAACTTGGTGCGGAGAACAAAGTACTACTCGAGGAACTCGAAAGAGTTCGTAATCGGAACAAGTCGTTAAAAACCGACAACGACCGATTGATCTCTCAACTGGAAAGACGTCGCAGCGACGATGCCAAAGCTCACGTGACTGCCCCATCGGCAGATCATCGGAAATCAGTCGATATTCTGTTAAAACACAATACTAAGTTACAGCTCGAGATCGACACGCTCCGGATAGAACTGGTGTCGAAACGTGGCCGCGTCGTCGAGGAGCCTGGGAAAGATATACAGTTGTCGTACTTGCGTCAGCAGGTGACCAAACTGACGCGGGAAAACGAAAAGCTCGAGTTTATGATGAAAATCATGGGCGAGAGATTCAGCCAGAGTGATTATGAGAAACCAAAGAAAAGAGAAACGCATCCCGTTTCCCCGAAAGACAGCCCTGTATCTGTCAGCGAGATCCGCGAGCAAACGAAACGAAAGAGCCCAATAGTCGAACGTAAGCAAACAAAAAGTCCAATACAAGACGCAAAAGTAACGTCCACTAGTACCGCGCCCATCGGAGAGGGAAACAAGTCGATTGGTCTCATGGGCGATCCTGGGTTCAAAGAACAACTGCTGACCAGTAAGGTGGAGGTAGACAAGACGCTGAAACAACTTATTGTGATAAAGGTAGATGTAAGTAATTATTTGATTCGTCCCATTCTCTTATCGAGAACCCTCTCACTTCTATTAGCTTCCCGCCTTTGCCCCAGGCTCTCGCAGTGTGCCGAAAATTCGAGGTCTGGTAATATATATAGAAGGAACACCGCTGCCAAACGTTTGCGCATGCGTGAATTCGCTAGAGTAAACATTGCAAGAGAAGTGGGAACTAGCCGTGGCGACAACAACCAGACAGCGAAGACTAAGTAAGACTCGACTATTCATTTGTGTTTTAAAAAAGGGTAATGAAAATTATGAAGGCGTAATTTCAGAATATGTTACAGTCTTGACAAAGAAGCCATGTACAAATTACCTACCTTATCTTTTTGGTAGTATGCTTATAATATTAACTTTTGTGTCGGACTCTCGGACCAGTCTAAATATTTCAGTGTTTTCCCGCTCTTTTTTTGAGATACGAGCTTGGATGTCACGCAGGCGCAAAACGTTTGGCGGCGGTGTTACGGAGGTCTGGTAATAGATATAGAAGGTATACAGCCTAGACACTATAGGCCTTCTATTCTCACGAGGGCTTGCATTCGCAGAGGTCTGGGACCTAACAAGAAGTAGAAGGCCTAGCTGAATTGCCAACAATATCTCAAAAGTGCCCCCAAAACGGCCCATGTTAAATATAACGACATACAGTGATATAATTATCGTAATTCGTAAACATTTCCTACACTGACAAGTCAAACCTGGGTCGATAAATGGTTAGATTCGTATTCAGCAACTTTTATGTACCATTCTGTTAAAGTGTGATACATGTATGTCGCTATATCTTTGACTTGGGCCAGTGTGAAACCACTGTATTTCGTTATCTTTGTCATGGGCCGTTTTAGGGCACTTTTGGGATGTTGTTGGCAATTCGGCTAGGCCTTCTATTTATCGCTGGGTTCCAGACCCCCTACGAGCCCTCTCGTGGAGATCTAGAAGGCCTAGTGTCTAGGCTGGAAGGTATATAGGTCGCGGACTCGTCACAAGACCATTGTGTTAAAAGCAGAAACTTGTTTCGCGAGACACCTGTTTCGAAACTTGTTTTGGAGACTTGTTTCAGTGTGCTTCACTAGCTTATAATGGAAGGCTTTTTTCTCTTTCTTTCTTTTTTGTCCAGGAAAAAATCCAGCACCTGGATCCTCCGAAACCTAGCAGCTCCTCGGCGACGAGCACTGAACCAGAGAAGGAAAAGCTGGGACGTCTTCTCGATACTGCTATCGAAAGTGTCCAGAGTGTTGGCATGAACACTGGACTGATTCTGAACAGCTCGCTAGAAGACATCGAGGCTTTAGAGAGAGACGTCAACGCCATGAAAGTCAACAACGAAGCACTGGGACGTCAATGTTTGTCGCTTGTCAACGACCGACAGACACTCGAAACACTTTTATCTGATTTACGTGGCAACATTGCGGGCCTGCAGGAGAAGGTTGTTCAGAAAGACGTCCCGAATTCAACTTTGCCTACCTTTAAAAAGCGGGAAAATACCGACGATGACGCTCACGAAATTACAACAGAAGTCTATCGCTGTAGCACAACTACGGAAAGTCCAAGGAAAGAACTACATACTCACAAAGTCAATGTCCACTCGTGGGAAAGCGAGTCCGTCAAAAAGATGAACCTTGGGGATTCTATACGTGAGTTTACTAACAAAGACTGTCAAACTGATGTCAGCTTGCTCCTGAACAATGACGACTCCTCCGAAAGTGATGGCCTTGAAGATTGTGCAAAAGATGAAATGGCGGCGAGCGTGGTTGTTCAGAAGTTGGTTAAGAAATACAGTCTGGTCAAAAAGTTAGTGAAACATCTCGAGTCGGAGATAAGGAGTTTTAAGATCAAGACCACCGCCTTAGAAACGGAACTCAAAGAGAGACAACATTTGAAAGACGAAAATATGTTGCTCGAGGAAGAAATCAAGGAGCTGCAAGGGTTGAAGATTTATTTAGAGTCTCAGTTGGCAGAGGGCGGGAATGAGGCAGACGAAGGCAGTGGTGGTTTTGGATCATTTGAAGGAGAAAGCAATCTGAGCAAGTGGAAAAATTATGAAAGTGGAGACTCGCTTCCAAATCTTTCAGCCAGTTCACATCTCTCAACGAGCTCAATGAATCTGACTTCAACGCCAAGCTACATGCCAAACTACGGGGGTATGTCTCAGTCGATGATGGATCTCAGTCAGCCACAGTTGTACACCAGTTTCAGTTCGTTGAAGTCGTCACGGGGGAGTTTTGGTTCGTTGAAGATGCTCAAACTTGAAATGGAAGGGCAGCCTAGCCGTATCCGAGATAAACTGAAGAGTGCCTCCCTGTTGCTTCAGCACACTGGTTCACTGGAATCCCAACTGAAAAGCAGCAGACAGAAGTGCTTTCGACTTGAAGGAGAAGTCTGTAAGCTCATCAAAGAAAAGAAAGAATTGTCTGAGGAAATTGATAAAGTACGAGCTAAATTACAGACCGTGGAATCCCTACACGACGTGGAAACAGACCCTAGGAATAAACTCTCCGGCGAGTTGACACCGGAACCCACGCGTCACTCCTTTCGCCCAAAGCGTGGCAAAGAAGAAAAAGATCGCTTGAAGAACGAGCTGAATCTGGCCAAGGAGCAACTCTCCAAGTTGAAGACGCAGCTTGAGAAATCAAGCCCTACGGTAAGCGACTCTACGGAGAGTCGATCCTCGTACTCGTCTCTGAGCGAAGACGAACAAAGGCGGGGGAAAGAGCTGGCGTTGACGCGCGAGAGGTGTCGCATTCTTGCTGAGGAACTGGGCGCTAGTAACAAGGAGAAGATTAAACTAGGAGATGAGCTTGAAGAGGCTAATGATAACATCGACGCCCTGGCGAACGAGATTAGGAGACTGGGTCTCGTCGAGGAAGAGAAGAACATACTGGAACTTCGGATTTCGGACATGGAAGAAAAACTCGAGGAACTCGGCGAGAATCAAGAACAGAGCCAGAGGACGGCGGCTAAGAAGAATGGCGAAGACTTGAAGCATTTGAGGTCGGATATTGCGGAACTTCTCGAAGAAAAGACGAAACTTGAAGAGTCGGTGACCGAACTGCGGTGGGAAAAGGACAGATTGAACGAAATGGAAAACATTGTTAAGCGTCTTATGCAGGTGGAGAAGGAGAAGACGCAACTCGAAGCGACACACGGAGCGGATGGGAATCCCGAGGCGTCCCAAGACCGGGTTGAATTGATCAGATTGAAGAACGAAAACGAACAATTGAGAGACGAACTGGATGGTTTAAATGAGCGTGTTTTGGACATGGAGTTCGAGTTGGAAAGAAGCAGTAATATATCGTTTACTCAAGTTTTGAATGCGGTGAAGGACAAGCAGAGCAATTCTGAGAAATACAGCCAAAGCAAGGTGGATGTGGGATCACGAGGAGTAACTGGGGGTACTAAGGGACGTAGTGGATCGGAGTCGAGGCTCAGTCGAGCGACAAGGTCTTCAGCGAGTGAAAGTGGCAAAGAGGGAAACCCAGGGTATGGTCATACCAAAGAACATAAAGATGAGCCCAGAAACGGATCAGAGAGAAAAGTAAGCAGTAGAGCTGAGTCAGCATAACAGTCTTGTATATGGTCTTGTGTGGTCTGGTCTGGTATGGTCTAGTATGATGTGGTGTAGTGTGGTTTGGTGTAGTCCGGTCTGGGCTTGTAAGGTAGCGTTTGGTATGGTGTGGTGTAGTCTGGTCTGGTCCGGTATGATGTGGTGTAGTGTAGTTTGGTGTAGTCTGGTCTGGTCTTGTAAGGTAGCGTTTGGTATGGTATGGTATGGTGTGGTGTAGTGTAGTCTGGTCTGCTCCGGTATGATGTAGTGTAGTGTAGTGGTCTGGTCTGGTAGCGTTTGGTATGGTGTGGTCCTGTTGCTCCTGTATGATGTGGTGTAGCGTAGTCTGGTCTGGTCTGGTAGCGTTTGGTATGCTGTGGTCTGGTGGTGTAGTGTAGTCTGGTCTGGTCTGGTCTGGTCTGGTATAATGTGGTGAAGTGTAGCTTGGTGTAGTCATGGTCTTGTATGGTAGCGTTTGGTATGGTGTGGTCTGGTATGACGTGGTGTAGTGTAGTCTGGTCTGGTATAATGTGGTCTGGTATGATGTGGTGTAATGTAGCAGAGTCTGGTATGGTAGCGTTTGGTATGGTATGGTATGGTGCGGTCAGGTATGATGTGGACATGTGGTGTAGTGTAGTCCGGTCTGGTCTGGTCTGGTTTGGTCTTGTATGGTAGCATTTGGTATGGTGTGGTATAATGGTGACAATGTTATGTGGTCTATTATGCTATGGTCAAGTGAAATGTGTTGTGGTGTAGTGTAACGCCTGTATTCTAAAAGCTCACTCACGCTTACACTCACATTCACACTCAATGAGTGGCCCCTCACACTCACTAAGTATGAGACTACACTCACACTCCAAACATTCAATTGAATAGTGTTTAGAGAGTGAGTGTAGTCTCATACTCAGTGAGGGTGAGTGGAGACTCACTGGGTGTTGAGTTGCACTTATTGAGTGTGAGGGGCCACCCATTGAGTGTGAGCTTTTAGAATACATGCGTGAAAGTACAATATGTGGTGAGATGTGGTGTGTGTAGTATCGGGTAGTGTGTTTTAATCGCATCTAACATTTTTTCTACTCCTCATTTCTACTATTTATATAGTCACGAACTAAAGCTTTGGCAAATCGTTTCCATTGAAAGCTTCAACACAAGAGAAGATAGACTTGCCTTGTAAGAATATGACTGTAATATCAAGTCGTATTTTATGACGTTGAAGTTAAACTGGTTTTCCAAGACAAAAGAATATCATATAACGTTTCGTCATTTTAAAATTCGCAAAATAAGGAAATTTCAATCCTGCAACAAGTCAAAATGCTTATATTAACCTAATTAACTATACTTAAGTTCGTTGTTGGCGAGAATGTGAAATAAGAAGTGTTAATATTTGGCTTCAAGGCTTGATAAGCAACATGAAAAACATCACCTCAAATTACATTAACAATTGCTTAAAGTTTGACTGAAAAATTTGGCTTTATATATAGACAGATATTATAAGAGTAAACAGATGACCTGATGAGGTCAGAGTGTCTTCATAAAGTGTACGTCCAAAGAAAGTAGAAATGGTGACCATGTAATATAGCATATTAACAAGAAACTAAAAATATAATGGAACTAACATGGTAATGGTTTGTAATGACATACAGTATGTAGTTTGTACTTCATGACTGGAAAAACGTTGTCTATTATTCTTTGTAATATGAAGTGAAGTGAAGTGAAGTGAAGTGAAGTGAAGTGAAGTGAAGTGAAGTGAAGTGAAGTGAAGTGAAGTGAAGTGAAGTGAAGTAAAGAGCAGCACGTGTAGTGCATATGGTACGTTTGCAAGCTTGGCGTATTTTTATAACATTTGGGAGACATTCTTCCAGCTCAAATTACTCAGAAACTATTTTTAACCTCAAGACAAGGATCAGTTGTCTAATGACCACCAGCTGGACGCTCTAACCATGGAGCTGCTGAACTGTACATCTCACATGCAAGCGCACATGGAAACGCACATACAAATGCTTGCGTCATCGAGATGCGCATTTTGCCACGCGCCTCGTTTGTTGTGACAGCAAGATATCACGTGCCACTTTGGAGAAAAAGTTAAAAAAAACCCTTCCTCGAGTGAAGCATAACATCTTATAAGGTGTAGCGCAACGTCTTACAACGTAACGTCTTATAGAGTAGCGGAACATCTTAAGCCCTAATCAAATGAGAACGCAACTCATCGCAAGTTGGCAGTCACAAATTTCTGTGGCTGTTGTTCGAACACCCAAATTAACAAAATAAAGGTTTCATGAGTGTTTTAAACAAGTTTTAACTTTGTCATGGTACATAATATTTTCGGGAAATTATTCAGAGCGGCTAGCTGCGTTCTCGTTGGATTAGGGCTTTACACCGTAACGTTTTATAGCGTAGCGGAACGTGTATGTCCTGGCCCACATGTGGAGTGCTGGATGTGATTACATGATAGTGAACACAAAACCAACCTATATAGGATCCCATAGCTATGGTTTTAGCCAGTCCAGTGACAATTTTCAAGCATTAAAATACTACGGTTCTGGTTTGAGCGTGGACACGCGTAATTTGACGACACACGTTTCATACGGTAAACTACATGCTGCTAAGCGGAAACTAACGTTAAGCCCCGGTCAAACGAGGATGAGAGTTGGCAAGCGAGAGTTTGTCTGAAAGTTTTCTCAACTCTCATGCCCCGATCAAACGAGGATGAGAGTTGATGAGAGTTGGCAAGCGAGAGTTTGTCTGAGAGTTTTCTCAACTCTCATGCCCCGGTCAAACGAGGATGAGAGTTGATGAGAGTTGACCATGAGAGTTGACGAGAGTTGTAGGATTTATCGCGCGTAGCAGGGAGACTAGGAACGAATTTCGAGGTAAACAAAGTACTAAACTCTCATCAACTGATTCAACTCTCATATGCCAACTCTCATGACCAGTCAAACGAGCAAAAACTCTCATCAACTCTCATTAAAATTTGAACCAGCTCAAAGTTGAGGAGAGTTGATAAGAGTGCAAGAGAGTCGATGAGAGTTGGTGGTCAAACGCGACCGAGAGTTGCAACTCTCATCTTCGTTTGACCGGGCCTTTACTAAGGCCAAAATAAATTGTTTCTTCCTGGCAAACGTTGCGTTGTGGGGTTTGTCAGCGTAATGGCCGATCGGAGAAGCACTGTGGTGTTCTTAGCTTCACTTGACGAAGATTTAATTGTGTATAAAGATGAGTTATAAACATGCCCACATTTGCTTTAAAAATTTGGCACTCGTTTCAAATTGAAACAATACCGTTTGGCCTTAGTAACGTTACAGTTTCCGCTTAGCAACATGTTAGTTTCCCGTGTGAAACGTGTGTCGTCAAATTACGCGTGTCCACGCTCAAATCGTAGTAAGTCTTGGAAAATAACGACTAATTATACATATTTCATTTAAAAAAAATTTCTCGCAGTTATACCAAACGTTTCAGGCAATTACCTCTGCAGAGACAGTCAAACCTCCATTTATTCACCAACCATTCAACATTTTGTTGAGAGTTTTCAGCTGTGTTTTTGAAGCATAAGTTGGTTTCCTGAGAAAGCGCTTTCTTCTGTTGCTCTTTTTGCTTTGGTTGTGATGTTTGCCACAGCGCCATCTTTTTAATTTTCCCTTTCCAGTTCTAATAAATCTCTTCACCACGGCCTTACATGTTTTACGCTTTCCTTTTTTGCTCACCATAGTGATTCTTCTACACAACACCATACTCCCAATGTACCCAAACATACTTTGTGGTGTCAACTTACTGGTTATTTGGACCCTCTGGTGTATGCTTTGTAGTAGGCCACTACTCTGTGGTGGTTTACAGCACTGGATTGTGAAGTATCTGTATTGCATATGGAACAGACTATTTTGTTGGGTAACCAAAGTTTTTGGTTGCATTCTGGTAAAAACATTGCCCTGGTTTAAACATGGCTTGAAAACTAGAAAACAAAATAATTTAATCTTTGAAGGTTTTCATAGTGACAAGTTTCTTTTTGTAACAATTTTTCATAAAATTGCACAAAAATTGTGACTGTGGAAAATTCTCATGAAAAATCATGCCATGGATATATCCAAACATTTCAGTCAGGCTTTGAGGGGTTTTCTCCAGTTTACCCAATTATTTCTACCTTTGTAAAAGGTAAAGGGCCACTGGCTAAATGACTTATATCATCTCATCTGTTATTGTACAGTGTGGCTTACTGTAGTTCAGTAGATTAACCATATGGCAAAAGCGGCATATGCCATGAGCCCTGCAATTTTTGTTCTGCACTTCCTTTCTAGAAAGCGTTGGGCCCAGGGCTTGGGGATCGGGGGGGTCAAGGGTCCCTGCACTGAAAGTATACCACAGGCCCCGTACAACCCTGGTCTGGCTCTGGCTTAGTTTATAATTGTAGGTCTGGAAGGAATCACCCAACGGCCAACACCCGTCAAAACACTTAAAAGTGTATTTTAAATGTAAAGTGCATTAAAAGTGTATTTGGTAGTCAAATATACTTTTAATATGTTGAATTATTTACCAAACATGTTGATTTATAAACAAACACAAACCTAATTTATTTTCAAGTTATTCAAGATTTTATACATAACTACTTGACATTTATACTCAACTAGCACTATATATTTATAAATCTTACTATTTCTGCTCTTTTCTCCAACTCTGGCAGCTGAAAACCAGGAAAAAAGACGAAAACTTTTCGCTCTCCAACTGCACCACGCAGCCGCCATCTTGGAAATTACAGTGTGAAACCGCTGGTCAGTAGATTACGGGCGACGTCCTTGGTTAAATTTCATGAAATTTTATATTTTGAACAAATTTTATAAATTTTTATGATCAAAACTTTCCCGATTGATCATCATGAAACCAGAAAAAGAGGCCGATGACTTCTGGTTTCCAAGTTACAGGCCAGAATCGTCAAAAGAGAAAATGTGGAGGAAGTGCAAAGAGAATCCTTTTGTGCCTTTTGGTAAAGTTTGCTAAATCATGTTGATAATGTATAATTTACTGTTTTGTGAAATAACCTTCCTGAAAACGCGTGCTGATTGGCTGAAAGCCGTGATTCTATAATTCTATAGAAACACGGGAGAGTATATGACATGATATGCTGTTTAATATAACTGTATACAATACAGTTATTGTATAGGTGGTGTGCAACCAATCCCTTAGATATTTTCACCATGTTGGATGCAGGGGTGGCACCAGAGGGGGGCAGAGGGGGCTACAGCCCCCCTATTGGGGAACCCTCGCCCCCCCCCCCCCCCCCCCCATCAGGGAAAATTTACAGATTTGTCGGGGGAATGATCTGGAAGAAAAATTTTATTTTTAACAATTGGCAAAGAACTTTTTAACTGATTAAGCCAGACAAGTCAGTAATTAATGCTTTAATAGGGAAATAAAACTCCTTTTGAAACACAGGATACGGTATATATTGTGTAGAAGTCAACAGTATTAATAATTACAACACATAAAATTCCATTTTCTGTCTGCAATATTGAACGAGAATGGTAAAGGTTAATGACCACAATTTAGTCTTCAACAAATTGATAGCATGAAAATAGGTGCTGTAGCTTGCTGGTTATTGCGATAATTTTACATGGACAAGATGGAAAAAGCTATTCTAGACGTTCATATTTTGAAAATTTTCTGGGAGAGGATGCCACCCAGAGCCCCCTACTAGCCCCCCTGTTGGGGACTTTAGCCCCTGTATCCGCTGTGTTGGAGAATTTCTGGCACCACCCCTGGTTGGATGAAATTATAAACATTGCAGATGATGAAAAACTTTTATCAAATTCATCCAACATGGTGACAATGATGTAATAAGATAATAAGATGCACACCACCAATGCTGTAAAAACATATGTATATACTGTATTAGTATTTACATTCATCTAACCCTATATTGAAAAATATTTTAGTTAAGAATCCAGTATTAGGTGAGACTCAACGACTCAACATTTGAGCCAAATGGGTAGTTCCAGATACACCCTCCCCCCCCCCCCCCAGCAAGGATGGGAATTCATCAATTACCCCACTTCCACTAAAAGCAATCAAGCATTGACCAGCTGTTCTGCCCATTTGTAAAGCAAACATCCACCTCTTCCCAAAAGTGCTTGAGAAGGGAGAGGTACTGATATTCTCTGGAACTAACTGTCCATGCACAATATTGAAATTTGAGACTTAAATATTTTCCATATCAGGCATATTTCCATTCGGATTTCTTTCTTACAGGGTGAGGTGGTTATAGCCTCACACCCAACCCTCCTCCTTTTTCAGCCGGGCTTGGGACCGGTCTTAACGGAGTTATTTGTCTTCAACATTTTTTGAAATATGTTTCTGCAATCTTTAAGTAATAGTTCAAATACGAAACGGAGGACTTTACCGGGATTTCAAAGTCCGAGTGCTTTTTGAAAAGGCGAGCCGAAGGTGAGCCTTTTTAATGCACGAGGGCTTTGTAATCCCGGTAAGGTCTGACATCGAGTATTTGAACTGATTTTTCAAACTCAAAACTCTGAAGATACCTCTGAAACGTAATATAATTTGCCTTATTTTAAAGTCCCAAGACTTTGAAAACCTACTTTGCATTATTTCAAAGTACTAGTACTTTTCCTCCGATTTCAAAGTACTGATTAAACATTAATTTCTTTTGTTTTTGGTTCATGAATTATTAATGATTTGAGAGTAAAAGTAAAAATAAAATTTATTTTAAAATGTCTATTTCATTTAAAGGTCTTGTTGGAACTGTTGCTGCGTTAACATATGGTTTGATATCATTTCAAAGAGGAAACTCACGGACACAACAAAATATGATGCGTTTACGTGTCGTTGCACAAGGATTTACTGTCGTATCTGTTGTATTAGGAGTAGCAATCATGCAATGGCGTACACCAGCGACTGAATCGAAGAAGTAAACAAACTGTTAGTTTAACAACAGTAGTGCATACAGCATTTAAAAGAAGCATGAACTACTTGATACTGTCCAACTTCTTAAAATGTATTAAAAATAATTAAGTATGTGTATAGGGAGTGAAAATTTACTTAAGGTCTTCGTTAAGGTTTTCAGGATCATTTCTGTAAAGCGCTCTCAATTCGTCAGAATTTATGCCACAAAAATAAAATATATATCGTTAGAAAGCTATGAATTTGTAGAATACAATGGTGTCTTTTGTTTCACGATAAACACAAACCGTTAATACTTGTGAATTTTTTGTTTAAAACCAGAGGGCTTCACTCGGAGCGACTTGAGTAAAAAGCGTTTTATTTTGTTCAAAATATTTTTTTGTAGTTTGATTCAGAGATAAATTTCCAGCAAAACGGTGTCAGCGTTTTTTGATATGTCGAGTTTTGCCGATTTTATTGACGACCAAAGTTAAAAATGCTGTTTTCGACCAATATTCGGACAAAATAAATCATAAATTCGAAACTAGGCAATAAATAAAAAAACCCTGACACCGTTTTGCTGGAAATTTATCTCGGAATCGAACTGCGAAAAATGTTTTTAAACAAAATGAAACGCTTTGTTCTTAAGTCGCCCCGAGTGAAGCCCTCTGGTTTTAATTAAAAAATTCACAACTATTAACGTTTTATGTTTATCGCGAAACCAAAGACACCATTGTATTCTACAAATTCATAGCTTTCTAACGATATCTAATTTATTTTTGTGGCATAAATTCTGACGAATTGAGAGCGCGTTACAGAAATGACCCTGAAAACCTCAACGAAGACCTTAAATTAAATTATTTTACTTTTTACTTTTTTCTATATGGAAGAGATCACAACTTGCAGAGTGCGTCATTTTCCACCGTTGAAGTTAATTTCAGCCTTTTGAATTCTATTGAAAATATTCAAAAGCTAACTGAAACAATAAACGAAATTGAAAAGAAATTGACATCATAGCGTGAAAATTACGTATTCTAATAAATGATTTGAACCTTGAACTGTCGTGATTTTTTTAAAAAGATGATTGTCTAGGTTAGTTAATTGTTGTTTCAAAATAGTCTGGTTGTCGGTGAAGCTGACTTGTCATTTTAACGGCTTAATATGTAAGAAAACCTATCCAATTTTTAAAAGCAAAGATCACTGCCTATAGGCATTGTGTTACGATGTATAAAATGCTTAATAAAGGTGTCGTAAAACGGGCAACATTTTTCTTCAACTTGCAACACAACAATGTTGCAGCAATTTGTTGTTCGTATTACTTCACCTTAAATGAAAATGGTGAACCCAAAAGATTTTAGATAAGTAACGAAATAGGACGTTTCAAATAGACGAGTTTCAAGGTGTTGCGTGCGCATCGTTTTGGAAAGAAATTGGCGGGCTCCCCACAAAGTAAGGAATGGCAAACAGACTTGCTAGCGAGCCAACAACAGCAGAATAACAATGTTTTTTTATCCAGAAACTGTATCTACACTTTGTTTATTTTAAACAGTATGTTTACTTTGAGTGGAGCTTGCCAGTTTTTTTGAAAAATGATGCGCGCGCAACACCCTGAAACTCGCCTATTCAAGTCAAAGTCTGTTTACTAATTTTTGAGTTTAAAGCCCCGGTCAAACGAGGATGAGAGTTGATGAGAGTTGGCAAGCGAGAGTTTGTCTGAGAGTTTTCTCAACTCTCATGCCCCGGTCAAACGAGGATGAGAGTTGATGAGAGTTGGCAAGCGAGAGTTTGTCTGAGAGTTTTCTCAACTCTCATGCCCCGGTCAAACGAGGATGAGAGTTGATGAGAGGTGGCAAGCGAGAGTTTGTCTGAGAGTTTTCTCAACTCTCATGCCCCGGTCAAACGAGGATGAGAGTTGATGAGAGTTGGCAAGCGAGAGTTTGTCTGAGAGTTTTCTCAACTCTCATGCCCCGGTCAAACGAGGATGAGAGTTGATGAGAGTTGACCATGAGAGTTGACGAGAGTTGACCATGAGAGTTGATGAGAGTTGACCATGAGAGTTGATGAGAGTTGACCATGAGAGTTGACGAGAGTTGTAGGATTTACCGCACGTAGCAGGGAGCCTAGGAACGAATTTCGAGGTAAACAAAGTTCGTATTTTTACAATCTCGTACTGGACAAATAAATAGACAGATATATTTTGCATTCTTGCCTTTTCTTGTCACGAAAAGTCACGAGTACAGTCAAAACAATTTCGCTAAACTCTCATCAACTCTCATATGCCAACTCTCATGACCGGTCAAACGAGCAAAAACTCTCATCAACTCTCATTAAAATTTGAACCAGCTCAAAGTTGATGAGAGTTGATAAGAGTGCATGAGTCGATGAGAGTTGGTGGTCAAACGCGACCAAGAGTTGCAACTCTCATCGACTCTCATCAACTCTCATCCTCGTTTGACCGCGCCTTAACTTTTAGCCTTTTCGTATATCTAATTTATAACATAAGAAGACTAAATGGGACTAAATATATTCAAGATATTTCAGTTGAGAATCTCAGTTAACCACAAAATGGCACAATGTGGCATTAAAATATTTCCAAACAACCTTTTAGTTTAGTGTTAGTATACCAATAGGAGTGGACATATGAAGAAGGTAATATTTGGAGATCAAATCTAGACGGATAGCGCTCCGCACAGATGACGTCGGTGCACGTGTTGTCAATTTCATCATGTTTGTCCGCATTTTCATTAATAGGCGAGTTTCAGGGTGTTGCGCGCGCATCATTTTTCGAAAAAAACTGGCAAGCTCCACTCAAAGTAAACATACTGTTTAAAATAAACAAAGTATAGATACGGTTTCTGGATGTTTAACACTGTTATTCTGCTGTTGTTGGCTCGCTAGCAAGTCTGTCTGCCATTGCTTACTTTGTGGAGAGCCCGCCAATTCCTTTGCAAAACGATGCGCGCGCAACACCCTGAAACTCGCCTATTCTGAGTTGCCAACAATAGAAAAACATTTTGAATTCTTTGAGAGTTGAATTTGGTTGGTTTGTCCGCATTTTAGGTTTTTTAATTAAATGGCAATTGTGCACTTTGCTATTGAGAGAAGTTGTTCTAGAAGTCGTGTGTGGGATGAGACGCTTCTTTAACTTCTACTGTTTCGGAAAGATAACGGTTGACGACAGATGGCTAGTGTAAAAAAAGAATTCCGTGTCAAGACCGAACGGTGTAACAAAATACCGATGTACTACTATTTAGCAATTTCAAATTCTTCTTATTCTTTTATTAATGGGATTAAATATAATCCAATGACAACAATTGAAACAATTTGCAACAGGAAAAACAAAAAAGAAAACATTATTTGTGACAATTTCAAGAAATCAACAATGCAATGAAAAATGTTAATGCAACAATTTCAAGAGAAAAATTATATATTGCGACATTTTCAAGAAAAAAATTATTGACGCAATTTCAGGAAATGTAACAATTTCAGGAAAAAAATTGATGCGACAATTAGGAAATGCGACAACTTCAAGGAAAAAAATGTTGCGACAATTTCAAGAAATGCAACAATTTCAAGAGAAAAATAATTAAACCAAAAAATAAGAAAAGATAAGTCAGTGAATCTATTCAATCACTTGATGTGATTCTACGAAATTGATATTCATAAAAGGCAAGTGTATACTACTTAGAAGGGGGAACGAAAGAAGTTAACGATGTCGAAATATATTGAACTGAAGAAGCGCAGTTATTTGTCAGGGGTGTGCACTTCTTCAGGACAGGCATGAACAATTGCACATCACTTCTAAAACATTGCGTCAATGAAATCCGTAAGCAGTGTAAATTACATGCATGTAGCTAATTTCCCTTCCCAACAGAACATCGTGAAACAATAGACTCTGCGCGGGTTCGGAATTTGAAGGTGTGAATTAAGGTGTGTGCCGTTCTGCATGAGCCGGGATAAAACTTATTTCATACATAACCTGAAATCGTAGTAAACACACAGTTCACGATTTGAGAGTTTTGTATATACTTGTGTATGAATCAAGTTGTAATGCGTTTTATATGTTTTACTGATCCCGCCTCAAAGCGTGTCATAATATTCATGGACAGTCGAAGCGCAGTCGAGATGTCGAAGAAACGTGGGATATATCCACGAAGCTCATATATTTATTTATTTATTTATTTAATATTATTTAAACACGGTGGCTTATCAACCATCTTAGTGAAAAATGTATAAAAAATGTATAAAAATGTATAAGAGTGTATAAAAGGTCGCTTTTCATAAGGCCGTGTTAACTAAATTAAATCTAACTAAATCTAGAGCTAAAATAATATATTTACATGTAATTTATTATAATACTATGCATAAAGCGTTTCTTTACAATAACCTAACTAAAAACTATAAAATAACTAATAACTAACATAATTTGCTAAAAATGACTCATTTACATTAATGTAATCACGTAAGTGATGTTTAAAAGTGCTATCTGTGATTTAAGTTCAGTTGGCAGATAGTTCAAGGTTTTAGCTGCATGGTAGCTAAAACTTCGTTTCAATGGCATTAGTTCTTGGATATTCATAAGCCAGTTCATAATTTCGACTGCCAATCAAAATGGCGCGTGTTCTGCGTCGGGATAAGACTTATTTCAATTCATAACGTCAAGCTGAGAAATTCTCTATATCGATTTCGGAAGACGGTACTGAGTGTAAATAAAAATGAATCCTACGGCCTTAACCTGCTGTTATGGATTGAAATATGTCATTACGCTCACGCAGAACGCGTCATTTTGATTCATGCACAGTCGAGATTACAAACTGGCAAGCATCATCCTAGGACCCAAATCAAAATCCATATCGACTTTTTATGGAAAAAGTGTTGTCGTATTAAACTAAACGATGGCTGTAGTGACGCGAATCCGGCCGTCAGTTTTGACGCGGACGGCCTGTTACATGACAATTTGGCATTTTTTTATTGATTGCGATTTAAACAGCGAAACTTCCAGAAGTCTCGGTTCCATTCCGAGATATCTCTGTGGATAACGATCGTCTAGCTCATTGTCTCATTTGTCTTTCACACCCGACGCAAACGAGTAGTTAAAAATGCAGTTAGCAATGTTGTCAGATAAAATAACGATTATTGAAATTTGTTCATGCAGACGACAGAAGTTCATGAATTTGAACTTCATTTCCTTCGTTTCCCAGCGTTCAGTCTGCCATCTAAGATGGCAAAGATAGTATCTAGTCTAATGCATGTAATATATGTTACCATGAGAGCTTTAGTCACGAATTATATGTAGATATTAAGGGTTATAGAGAATGGTCACGCGCGAGTCGCTCATCGTAGTACGCTCTCTAGATGTGCACACTACTTATATACAATCCCACAAGCCGTTGTATATATGATTAGCGAAGTTCTCACATCTAGATTGTTCCAAGCTATACACTGATAGCTGTAAGTACAGCAAAACTCGTGTCTGTAGATTGAACTATTATATATATATATATATATATATATAGTGACCTGTAGGTATAGTTAATTTTCCTTGGCACTCTCTGAAAATCTAGCTGTCATGCAGCTGTGAAGACTCCCCAAATTTCCCGCTTGGGTTATTGTGAGGTGTTGTCTTGTTGGATAAAAATATGTGTTTACGTTAAACTGACTTGTCAAACTCAGTTCCAGATGATTAATTCAATTTAAGAAATAGAAAAAAGGATGGAAATAAACTTAAAATTATGTATTTATAGTCCATTCATAGCTTCCTGTCCAAGAAATATTGCAACTCTTTATATGAATATCAGAAAATAGAAAAAGGACTAAATTGGAAAGAAACGACCCATAATTTGCTAGGAAGAAAGGAAGGAAAGGAGAAATAAAAGAAGGCGAGATGGGAGAAATAAGGGAAGGATCTCATCGGACGAAAGGAAGGAAGGAAAGGAAGGAAGGAAGGAAGGAAGGAAGGAAGGAAGGAAGGAAGGAAGGAAGGAAGGAAGGAAGGAAGGAAAGAAAGAAAGAAAGAAAGAAAGAAAGAAAGAAAGAAAGAAAGAAAGAAAGAAAGAAAGAAAGAAAGAAAGAAAGAAAGAAAGAAAGAAAGAAAGAAAGAAAGAAAGAAAGAAAGAAAGAAAGAAAGAAAGAAAGAAAGAAAGAAAGAAAGAAAGAAAGAAAGAAAGAAAGAAAGAAAGAAAGAAAGAAAGAAAGAAAGAAAGAAAGAAAGAAAGAAAGAAAGAAAGAAAGAAAGAAAGAAAGAAAGAAAGAAAGAAAGAAAGAAAGAAAGAAAGAAAGAAAGAAAGAAAGAAAGAAAGAAAGAAAGAAAGAAAGAAAGAAAGAAAGAAAGAAAGAAAGAAAGAAAGAAAGAAAGAAAGAAAGAAAGAAAGAAAGAAAGAAAGAAAGAAAGAAAGAAAGAAAGAAAGAAAGAAAGAAAGAAAGAAAGAAAGAAAGAAAGAAAGAAAGAAAGAAAGAAAGAAAGAAAGAAAGAAAGAAAGAAAGAAAGAAAGAAAGAAAGAAAGAAAGAAAGAAAGAAAGAAAGAAAGAAAGAAAGAAAGAAAGAAGGAAAGAAGGAGGAAAGGAATTAGAAGGGAGGAGGAAGGAAAGGAGGGGTGAACGAGCACATATAAAAGAATGGACGAACAAACAATGAGATAGTGACGAATTAATGAAAGAACAAAACGGGTAAACGAGCGATCGAACAGACGAAAAAAAAGAAGAAAAAAATTGACCAAAAAATTGTCAAACAATCGTGCACGGCTATTCAGGGAAGACAAGACAGAACTATTTTCAAAGTCATTCAAACAAGATGTGTATACCAGTAATGAAGTTTCACCTGTTTCAACACCCAATTTGTACACATGAGTATGGCAATTATAAGTCACAGTGGCCAAATTGCAATTTGCAATCAAAGATATCCCAATTGCAATGGTTGTTTTATCTGCTTGGCCAAAACCGCAAATGGATCATGCATCGGAATGGCGGATGGCAACTGATAACTGCGCCAATTCTAGCTTCAAAACCCGCCTATCTCCTCGTAGAAAACGAGGGCAGGTATATTCGTGATATGGCCACATATTTCAAGAAAAATAGAGTAAACAAGTTGAAAGTCACGCGGAATGCATCCGTAATTGAATTGACTAATGATTTTTTCCTTTAAAAGTACTACTATACGATCAAAACAAATTACCACGACTATAACCAGTGACACCAATCAACCTCTTCAGTATTCATCTATCATTAAGTTCCGAATTAATCGGATGTATCAGTCTATAAACCCTCTTAAAGAGCACGTTATTACGTTACATAATGAGCTCCGGCATCCGGTTTTTTTTTGTTCGCAATTTAAAGATCCAACGTTGAGAACAAAGACTGTTTAGATGGTAAAATCAGTGTTCTTGTTGCTGTAGACGGTATAGAATGAAACCATTCTTCAGAGAGCAACGTGTTCTTCTATTTGAAAACACAGATCATTGCGTATTAAGTGATGTTTGTTCGTCCCTGCGATTGCCATCTGCTTATTCTCTTTGTGGCTATACGTCACTGCGCGCGTAAATTAAGACTTGTTTTTGTCTTCGGCCGTGGATAACCCAATCATACGTCATGCTAGTGGTGTGTCGTTGGTATCAATAAAACGATGCGCACAGACGCTAGGCTATATATATCATAGTTGAAGTCCACTCGATAAGCACTAACTCAAAGACATGATGAAGAAGGAACGTAGGAGAAGCAGTAAAGGTAAATAAATATATACCAATATACCGAATAGCTCTTTTCTGTTACGTTAATAAAAAAGAAAAAGTAGCTTTCTGATGGGGTTTAAATAATCAGAGACCAATCAATATTCAGACTGATTCAGACTGACAGCGCACTGTATTAAAAAGAGGCATTCTTCTAATCCGATATTTGCGCCACATTTAGCTTTTTAGCTTATACCAGAGTAAAGCTGTAGGTAAAAAGCATGCCAGACTAATCACGTAGCCCTATCATACTGAGCAGCATTTAGCTGGATATCCCTCAGCGGGCGCAGAGTGTTGTAACATATTTTGCACCAACTTGAGACAAGGCGAAAAATATGACATCAGATGACAGCTCATGATCTTTTATTGCATCTCAAGTAGATCTCCCCAACGAAGAGTTCAGAAAATCCTCGTGGTCTCATTCTTACACCTCATACTGATCCGTTCTGCAAGAGCCTGGCCTGTGACATCCTTCATTACATTGCATTACATCCTTCGAAAATGGTTTACTAGAATTCCGGTGCTTACATTGTATCTAGAATTGTACCCTACAGCTAATCCTAAAGCCTTTGTACTTGAAATTCTTTGTGAAAGTGTGTTTTTCAAGTGGTTATTAATTTACGTCTCGAAAATACTTAGCAGTGTCTCTATATATCAAAACGCAAAATACGACGCGCATTCCGCAATTAACTCATTAGTTAATTATCTATCATCCAGAAACCCCCGACGTGCATTTAAATAGTGAAGACAGCAGGACATCAACAACATAGCTGGAATTAATTCTCGCGGTAAATATACCCCTGCCTAAAGCCTTTTTTCCAGTCATCGGAGCTGCGACTCGTTGCACAAATAAAGGCCTGACATTCAGGTTAAATTAAAAAGAACGTGCATTACTTATTTTTTGGCTGTGACTTCAATATATAGGTTCAAGTTAGCTTTTTTCTGCCATGACTGGAAGAAGCCTTAAAATACCCGATCTGCGTCGAAAGGGTTCACTAGTTTGGCGGTTTACTGACTTCCCTGAGTTCCCTCATTTTTGACAAAGTGCATGGAAAGCGTTTTATATTTGGAAAATTCAAATATATATTCACGCTCATATTTCACTGTGGTATATATAATATATATATATGACAAAATATCTTAACTAAATATGATTAAAAAATATAAAATTAATTGCATACATGGATAGTAAATTGTGAATGTTTTGCTAGCTAGGAATCAGACAGCGCCAAAAAAGGATGCATCTTTGCAAAACAACAACTGAACATAACACTCAACTCAGGCACATTGTACATAATCACATGTAATATAATATATACAGTATATATAGAGAGAGATGTTATATAATATATACAGGAGTGATGTTATATAATATATACAGGAGAGAGAGAGAGAGAGAGAGAGAGAGAGAGAGAGAGAGAGAGAGAGAGAGAGAGAGAGAGAGAGAGAGAGAGAGAGAGAGAGAGAGAGAGAGAGAGAGATCAAAAAGCGGTTTACCAACCAACGGCAGGAAATTCCAGGGATCCAAGATTGGATTCAGTCTTTTGACTTCATGAAAATAGTAAAATTGAAGTTTGTATGTGGATCACATCTACCGAAACCAACTAAGAAATTTCTCTCTTAATTATAAACAAAACACTATAACTCTAATCCCACGAGCTAACATGGTTGTGGTTAAGTACTTTCCCTATAATTGAATGTACATATGCGTTCACCTGAATGCGCAGGCTATCAACTGCATGATATGCAGCAATTACTTAACCTCGATTGCCAGAAATCACTTTTTTCCTCTTCTAAATATTAAAGCGCTCATCATTTATCACAGGAGTTACAGTTAGCATACCGAAGAGAAATAGGTTAGTCAAATGTTTGGCAATAAAATGTTGGGTAATTTTTTTTTTTTGTTGCAATATAAATATTGGTCAAGACCTTTTATCACATAAACGAGTAAAATAGATCAGTTTGGATTTTTTTTAACATCAGATAAAAAACAACTTTCTCAGCATGTCAAAAGTTCATAGGCGATCCATTATACAAACGACACTTACATGCGGGCTGTTCGAGACGCTCTCCTTGGAGTTGACGAGTAAAATCGTCCCAGATTGAAAACAATAGTGCGAGCCGTGGTGCGAGTGCATGTCTGATGTCTGCATGAAAAAGGGTTAAAATGTCAAAATGTTTAAACTTCTAGTCGCCTGCTGATGACAGCGCGCAATTTGCTCTCCTGTGTCGGCTATTTAATTTCGTCTATGTATGACGCATGTTTTTATCTTATCCAAATTTATTCTTGCTGTAATCCTAAAAGTGCTGATCAATTGGTAGCGGAACTTTTTTAATAGATATATAATTGCAAAAGGGAGTTAATTAAGTTTTGGTGATTACCTATTCATAAATAGCGACGCAACACTGAAACTCGTGCTTCAGGCAAAACGTGACCCATCAAAAATGGTTGCATATGGTGTGAGACATAATACCATACATTTATGCAATTATAGTATTGTAGTACTTTCAAGCGTACGTTAAGCTTGTATAAACTTTTGTTTGTTTGTTCTTGCTATACAAGTTGTCCTCAGAATGAGACATTCTGCTTTATGTATTTTGTAAGACCTTTAAAAAGCAGCCATAGCTTCGACAAGATGACGTATATATATGCTAATAATATACTCAGAAAACTACTGAGCTCCGTATAGACGGCTGGCACTCGAACCCACAACCTTCCCGGTTCCTTTGGGGAGAAAACTGAGGCTAGTGCAGACTGCTAACTTCACACAGAATTTTTTGGGGCCAATAAATGCTCACCTGCAGTTTTTGTCCTAAATTTCTCAATATGAGCGTGAGCAGTTTATTTCAAATTTAGCCCTTAATTCCTAGCCTGCGTCACAGACGCTGCATGGGCACGCAAAAAGGCAGCGTTCCAAGCTTTTTAGTTCTCAGTCGTTTGAAACCATGCATACCGTTTATTTGGTGCTTGTTGTTTTCACACATTGACTATTTATTCGCCGCCCATTTTTATCGTCTTTGTTATTGTCCACCTTGAATCTCGGGAGTAGCTAATGGTCGTGGGTCGTGGGTCGTGGGTAAAATGTCGTGGGTCTTGATTTTTCCCAAAAATTGTGAATAAATTATAGAATGAAATAAATGTATTATTGAAGTTGAATAAATTGAATGATTGCATTGTCAAGAGTAATCGATAATATTAAATATTGTCAAAGTTCAAGGCTTCCACGGTGTGGGTTTTACAATCAGAAGTATTATCAACATCAATAGTAAAACGAATACGATTATACTAAATAATTTAAAGTGAATCACAATCGCTACCGCGCATTTGCGGAGGTATCGACGGGTGAGTTAAATTTGAAACCCGCGTTTCCATGCTATTATAGAACCAACCACCTGAGTGAGCTAATTGACTCTGAAACTTGTTTAATCGAAAGCTGATATTTTGGAACGTTTCGCTTGGAGTTACGAAGAAAAGTATTCTGACTATGTTCTTTAATTCTGCCCATGCAAACAAATGTGCGTGAAAATTATTGTAAAGCGTATAACTATATTTAGGTGTAACAGAGCAAGGTTTGCAAATGAGCTATTTATTTTTTTATCTCATCTCTGGTCACCGTTGTGACGGCTTCATATGCATGTATTTTTAAATGACTGAGTAGCTGGCTATAGAAACACCATGCCATAAATCACATTTACTCCTGACCACTCCTGACCAGCTCCCGTGGTGCTTTTGTTTTGTTTGGGTATATTTTTTTTAAATTTCGCGTCTAATGTGGTGTCGTTTTAGCCTCCTCCGAAGGAAACTCTGTATGGCTTCCCAGAACTGTGACGTTTTGATCAAGATCTTGACTTTATTTGGTCGAGATATTCAATTTGGCCGAGCACGAAAGAGACAGGAAGGGATTGGGAGCTGGAAACTTCCTGTCCCTGACGAATGGCCTTCGTTCGAAACGTTAGACTCCTACGTTCTCTGTTTCGGCAGTATATCTAACCTTACTATATTTCGATTGTTGTTTCTACACTGCCTACGCAGCACGCTACTTTTATGTCCCTTTCGTGCTTGGCCAAATTGAATATCTCGACCAAATAAAGTCAGGATCTTGATCAAAACGTCACAGAAAATATTGCCCGTAACAGTTGAAATAAAGTCAAGATCTTGATCAAAACGTCAGTTCTGGGAAGCCACACAGAGTTGCCTGCAGAGGAGACTGAAAAGCGGAGTTAATTGACACACAGTATATGACAGCTAGGATGTTTGGCGCAAGTCACTGAGAAAATTATTTTTAAATTAACAGAATAGTAAGAAATAGTGATATTTCCGACGAGTTGCATACGACTTGTTTAGCATTAGCTTTCATTTACTGCCCGAGCCTATTCATTTGAGTCTTGAATGCTTGAACTGTTTCCTATCTATATACATGCATGCAGCAATTAGCTATAGGTATAGTTACACCAATTTTA
>OZ036007.1:4647496-4689996 GCA_964035015.1 Corallium rubrum | reverse complement strand
GAGGACGGAGTAACAAACAATAAACATACAACTATTATGTGAAGTAAAGAGCCATAACTAAGGAATAGGTTTTTTTTTGAAAAACAGAGGGAAAATCCTAGTATTTGTCCCTATGCAACATCAGGCAAGAATAAATATTTACAATTAACCTATTATGTGATAAAATTATTTATTGTAAAATTCTTGTACTACTACTTTTATTTAAGTACTTATAATTTAGTAACGTTCGTGCTGCAGAAGTTCAACTCCATTGACTGAAACTTTTTATGAAGTAAAGTGTATTTGAATGGAATGATATAGCAGGCTATGCGGGTTCAACCCGGAGGAAGGTTTACTTTAGTGATGAGGGTTTAAAGTGAAAACACGTGAAACAACACATTCGGTAATCTGAGAAAGTTACAACTGACCAAGCAAGGTGTCGAGAAGAAAAGCGATTTGCAGCAAAACATTGGCTAACCAACAATTATGCAGCACTGGCAGCAGTTACATGTGTGAGACATGTACGCTGATGTCTGCTGTGATGTCTGTATCTTCGCAGCAGTCGAGGGAAGTTAGTAGGCTGTCAGTCAGCAGCGGTTAGTTATTAGTAGCTAGTGTAGTATGCCAAGCTTACCTAGGAAAACCTAGAAAACCAAGGTACTGTAAAAGTCACGCAGTATTTATGAACGTTGCAAAACACAAAATTCTCGCTATATATTTTGAGGAAGGTTATCTAAACTTAAAAACGCATCCGGAGGAAGGTTGAATACTTTTTCCAACTCTGATCAGGACCTACAAGTAATTAGTCTACAATACTCTACATATAATGAACTCATAGTTATAACCTTCTACCAGGCATGGTTGACATTTGGCAACCATTTACTCTGGCTAACGCCAGACGATATTACTGGTCAAATGGAGACCTCCTGGTAATGTGCCTGGTAAAGGGTTAGAGGACAAACTAAGACCCAAATGATTCTTATCCGAATGACAGATATCGAGCTAAGTGCTCTTTGCGGAACGAAATATTTGTATGATTGAAGCCGGTTTTCCACTAGGCGGAATTTTGCGCGCGGAGCGGAATTTTTCTTTGTCTTTTCTAACTAATTCCAGCCGAGAAATCACAAGACAAAGAAAATTTCCGCTCCGCGCGCAAAATTCCGCCTCGTGGAAAACAGCCTTAAATGTCTCGTAGTAGTTCCTACCGTTAAATTTTCTTTAATTAACTGATTCTTGCTTCAGCCGGCCAAAAAAACGGCCTTTATGATTACCCTTAATCGTCCAATCCAATGTCGACATTAGCGTCACGTGCCAGTTCAATATTTTGCGATGTTAGTCAGTAGTACATATATAGGACAGCAGTTTTGGACAGGTCGCACAAGGTATATATTAACTTGTCAATCGCAGGATTGTTTGTTCGGTATAATAAAACACCTAATGGATTCATCTTCGTCTGATATGGAAAATATTTAAGTGTCAAATTTTAGTATTAGGCACGACCTTTGGTCTTGCCCACCAATGATGAATTCTCGACTTAAATATTTTGCTATGTCGAGCTTAGATGAATCCAATAAGTTATAATGACGAACACTAGACTATTTTACTCTGTGTAAAGCCAGACCATTTTATACTCATACGTTTCTCTCTGACGAAGGGCCTTCGCCCGAAACGTTAGACTCCTACGTTCTCTGCTTCGGCAGTATATCTAACCTTACTATATTTCAGTTGTTATTTTATACTCAATCGTCAAAATGGCGAACCCTCTTATGCAGCAACCCTGGCAGGAGCAACGGACTAACTTTTAGGAAAATTGACATTATTTGACCTATATACCTAACTAATTCAGCTCAATATATCAATCGACTTCCTCATTCATGTCAGCTCTATCGTTGCATGATATTATCTTTGCAAAATTCAAAGTATTTCACCAATAACACATTTATTCGTTAACAAGCCGGTATCTAATTTAGAAATATCAAATATTCAATAACACTATCGTGTGCTGGATCAGTCGTATACAAATAACTGGAAATGAAAAACTCTCTAGGAAAACAAGCTTTTTCCCCCAGGGTTTATGATTTAAAAAAATCCAAAAGTAATATCCGCTTATCAACACCCAACGACTAAACCACGCGCGTCCAAACATCCGTTGTTCAAGGAAGTCAAAAAACGTTTTTCCTGTTTTAATAAACGCCTGTTTATCTTTTTTTTCATTGTTTCTCTCAGTTTCTCTTTAGTTTCGGTTTATCAATCTCGACAATCGAACTATCGATCCCGACCATCGATTTAATTATATTTCAGGAGCAGTGAATTTAAATTCGATACACTTTTGATGAATCTACGCTGATTAATCTGGATTTCGGTCGACAGACGCGAAACAGGAGGCATTATTCAACTCTCGCTTCTGAAAATATCAAGAGCTTGTATGATATTTAATTAATGAGATCACGTACGAGCTAATATCATGCAGATTGCAGAGAGGTTTTTGAGCGTTATAAAGCGCACAGCCAGTCGTGTAAAAAATAAATCGATTTACGCATGATCCGCTTGCTTATGGTAATAGGGATTTATTGTAATCTGCTCTTAATTAACTAACGATTTCCGACAGTGCGAGGGAGAGTTCGAATCACAAAAGGTCCCCCCAATCTCATATAGATCTCTTGTTGTGTTGCATTGACAGGTAGTGGCTTGAGTATGTTCTTCGATATGGACACTCTGAAACGGCGTAATAGCAAAAGCAGTAATGGGAACGCACCATCGGTATTCGTTACCATGTCACCGGAGTTAGAGAAACGTACGAAGACCTGGTCGCGTCAACGCCGCATCAAAATCGCAATTATGGGCAAATCTGGAGTGGGAAAATCAGGTATTTTGAAACACGTTCGCACCAGAAGTAAAAGAAAGAGTGAGATAATTCATTTGACCTAATATAGTATATATTTATATATGGTAGATAAACAGCTTAACGGTATATATATAATGAAGAAGCCTTTTAACCGGTAAACCCTCAGGGTTTAGGAGCTCAAGACTGAGGGTTTGTTGGTCTTTCTCAGATGCCGGATAATATTAGGTTTCACACTTTATTCACAGAAGAATACGTAATGTTCAGAGAAATTTTCGGCGAAGAATTGACGAACTGTTTTTATGACAGTATCACAGTATCAGTATAGTATTGCCTTTATTTTTTTCAACGTGCAAAGTCATGTATGTAAACAAACACGTTAGCACATATCGACGAACAATTGGTTAGTATTAAAGACGTAGACAAGCGATGGGGAGACTTCCTTTCTATAGCGCTGTTCTTCGGTAACCTTATCATCCAATGTTTCTTGTTAAATGCAATGATGATTTCCAAGTATTGAACATCGTCAAGTCGATAGAAAATTAGAAAACGTGCTTAAAATAACGTAAAGTTATCACATTATTGAACAGTGTCGCAGCGACGTCGTCTTTTCCCGATAAACATAATCCTTTACGGTCGATTACAGTAAAGCATCCAGCTGCGACAAGCGTTATGGACACGACCCGCCGCACTTCGGGATACGTTTTTAATTTGTCATAAACAAACTACAAAGCTAATTCAAATTTTCAAGAATTCTACAAATTGCAAAAATAACGAATGAGGTATATAGACATATATACTGAACAGAATTATGCCATGAAATTCGAGGTTTTTTCAACCTAGCTTTATCCTGTGAACAGGGCCTTCTTTTCTTGCTAAGAAACTTGGAAGAAACGAAAAGCTCATATTGCCGTATTCATGTCCAGAGTTGAAAAAAATTTTCCACTTTTCTCCATGTAGGATTTCAAGTTTTCATGCACAACAGAACTTTCTTCAAAATGGCGGGAATTTTGTCTTTCGCGATATTCATAATTGTAAATGTGATTTTTACCAAGGCTTTCCAGCTTTGCCATACCGTACTACTGCCATGCAGTGTAATATTGTCCACTGCTATAACTACTCCCAAACTATATAGTATAGTTGCGAGAGGCAGACTTCACCGTTTCTGCTGCCATGCACTAAAACCAGAGCTGCACAGTAGTTCCCACCTTGGCTTTCCAGCCTTGCCCGAGTAATCTTTGTCATACTGTACTGCTATTAATGACAGCTGCACGCTAACTACCTCCAACTACTGCCGAAGAGATTTTTGAGAGGCAGATTCCAGGTGGTTTTAATACCGTAACTGCTGCCACTATATACCAGTGCCGCGCATTTGTTCGCCAGACTGCGCAAATCAATACCTTCCTCATTCAACACTCTGGTACCTGATCAATTAGAACCTTCTCAGACTCTAAACTGTTTTAGATGGTGTTAAACGTGTTTTCACTTTGCACCTTCATCACATGTTGCACCCGAAACATTTTTAACTCTATTCATGTCTACAGCTTGTAGCTCTATTCAGCACGTGTGTCATCGGTTGCTCAGCTACAATCTCGTACCTAGTCCTAATCACAGCACAAAACCAAACCGGTTAAACCGGTTACTTTGTCCCAAACCTTTGACAAAATGCAAACATGAATACGACTAAACATGAATACGACTACTGGGCCTTAATTTCTTCCCTAAGCTTCTTTCCAGAGTAACTTGATTTTTGAAAGAGGGGACTTTTTTCGTGGCTTGTTTCCCCAGGGTTTAATCTTCCTAGGTTTCTTTTCCCGGTCGTTACGACATCGACAAGGTCAATGCCGAATCCAGAATATTCTTTATTTGAAGTATTCAATGCTGGCTGGTAGGGAGCTAAAGCAAATACAACGCTGACGTCAACGACGACGTAACTTAATACAATAGAATTTTTCTCACATAACAAAGAAAATGAATAATTTTGAGTCTCAAGAGGTAAATCCTAACGCTGTCACCGTTCTACATACAACGTTATTCAGATAATTTTCACGTCTTTTAGGACGAAGTTAACTCGTGAAACGGTGAAAACTGTAGTTGAGTTTGATTTCAAACTATGCGACAAAATCCTTGTAGAATTCTAAAGCTTTTGAATGTCGGAAAACATACTCATTAAGGCGGTTTATCACTAGGCGACATTTGTCGATCGACTCGACATTTTTTTTTGTCTTGGCTAATTAGTTCCACTCGAGAGCTTGCGAGACAATAGAAAATGTCGCTTTGCGCGACATTTCTCGCCTAGTGGAAAACCGCCTTTAAGTATATTCAATACATCGTGTACGTAAATGATAATGGGGATTCGTGGTTTCTGCTAGTTACTGAAGTTTAGATTGCTGTTGTCCTAGCTTGCTATATAAGCTCCCTATTTCAATAGATAAGCAACCCAGGGAAAGAAAGACAGCGACCTAACGGGCTGATTATCGGAAGAAAAAACTCGCGAAGAAAGTGCAAAAATCCCAACCTGCGACCGAAATTTATAGCCAAATCAGATTATCTCTTGTCCTTGGCAAGCTAAAACGTACATCAAGATTTTCAAGCAACTGAATAAAGAAGATAAGCCAACAAACTAATAAGGCAGGTGGCTCGGATTCAAGGCAGACAGACAACTCTTGTCAACAGACCAGTTTAAACAAAGAAAACCAAAGTCAAACATATATGAATACAACAGCCAATATGCCACATACAGAGCTGGAATGGATATTTTTAGCCTAATGTCATGTCGCTTGTGGATATCGAGTTCCGGACGACAATCGTAGAATAATTACTTTGGGACACAGCGTATGTCAGGTGACTTCTGTGCGCACGCGATTTATCTATAAAATGTGCCCTCCCCTGCCCCCTCCGATCAAGGTTGCGACTTAAATTTTGTTTGCTAGGACTCAGAAGTGTCCCTTGGAGATCAACATTGATTGGTGGGGGATGGGAGAGGGGTAAAACAACGTTATTTATCTCACGGTAGTAAAAGAAGCAAGAACGAAGCTAATTTATGCTTTAGTGTCCCAATGAATTATTCTCGGATTGTAGAAATTTCCCAAAGGTTGATAGATAAGATATTAGACAAGTAAGTCTCATGGTAAACCATCTGGTTATAAACTAACTATACCAAAAACACTAATTTGCGAAAAAGAAAGAGCAACCGAAATCACCCTATACCACCATAGTAAAAAACAAATTAGTTTAAATATGAATGGAAATTATAGTCCATTTTAGACGGCAAACAAGGTTGAAGTTTTTGATGGTTTCGTTCTGGAAAGTTTGAACTAAAGTAAATGTTAGATCAGTAAAAGTACTTGGTTTTTTAGGCATACAACAATTCTGGCGGTACTTTTGATGATTTGCATCGCCTGCTGAACTCGAACGCTTATTTTTATCTTTCAGCTTTGGTTGTTCGCTACTTGACAAAACGTTACATTGGAGAATATAACAGTGGGCTTGGTAAGTGAAGTTTTCTTCGAACTCGATCAATTTAAATTCTAACTGTTAATCACCACATGCATAAATTCACAGGCATTCATTTACACACGAGTATCAACCTGCATGTTAGTAAGGCCACAGAATAGTAATACAACCAGAAGTCCAACTCGCGTCGGAGCCTTTGAAGTTTATGTCCTCGCGCATGTCGCCTCGTGCATCTTGATTCCTCGCCATCCTACGCCATCCTACGCCATCCTACGCAATCCTGGCAAGTTCCCCCAGCAGTTTGGACCTTCAAAAGGTTAAAACTGCCGGGGGAACTTGCCAGGATGGCGTAGGATGGCGTAAAATATCGCGCATACGCATTGAAGAAATGCGGACAAGTTTTCACTTGAGTTGGACTTCTGGTTGTATTACTATTCTGTGGTAAGGCCAACCTGCATATTACAAGTGCCATTCTGATATTACTTCCGTTAGCGGAAGTAATATGCCACATGCCACTGCAGTGCCAACTTGCATACTACAGTCGGTATAGTACCAGTCCACATAGTAGTAATAGTATAGGGTTGGCGGTTGGTGCTGTTAGTTTATGGTAGTAGTTAGTGGTAGTTGCAGCAGTGATGGTTGTAGCTAGTGGTAGTTAATGGCGGTAGTTGGTGGTGGTAACTGGTGGTGGCATTGGTTGTAATGGTGATGGTGGTAATTATGGTGGTGGGTAGTGGCCGTAGCATTACTAATTTACTAGTGTTACCTACATACCTGGCTATTGTACTACTTACTCACTAGTGCAAACTAAAACCCGTTCGGTTCTCCGAAGTGCGCGCTGTATATGCTTTGTCTAATGCAGCTTCTTTCCTATTCGATTAGAAACTCACGCTTCAACTGAACTGGAGATTGACGAAGAAAAAGTCCTGGTTGAGATTTACGATACATGTGTAAGTACAAAAACTGTAATTATAGTGCAATTATGAATTACGATAATGAATTGATCTATCTATCTATCTATCTATCTATCTATCTATCTATCTATCTATCTATCTATCTATCTATCTATCTATCTGTCTATCTGTCTGTCTGTCTGTCTGTCTGTCTGTCTGTCTGTCTGTCTGTCTGTCTGTCTGTCTGTCCGTCTGTCTGTCTGTCCGTCTGTCCGTCCGTCCGTCCGTCCGTCCGTCCGTCTGTCTGTCTGTCTGTCTGTCTGTCTGTCTGTCTGTCGAGCGAAGGTCTGGTTATGAGGCGCACGTGCTTCATAAAGCACTTCATGTTCTGTGGAGCTTTTTGTGATTTGACTTTTTCTGTTTTTTCATGGCGAGTTAAAAGCCTTATCCAAATTTTGATTTTCTATTTCTCTTTCCGTAGACATGTTCGGAAGAAAAGATTTTGGATCATATAAATTGGGCAGACGGCTTTATTCTGGTCTTCTCGATTACGGATTACTGGAGCTTATATGAAGTAGCCAGACTATCGTCTATTATTTCCCAGACAAAAGACGAAGCAAAGACTCCAATTGTGGTGCTTAGCAACCAAACTGACAAAGAGAAGCAGCGACGTATTTCAAGAGCCGAGGCCAATCAGTTTCTCAATGATCTCGGCAAGCCAGTGTTCCGGACGTCGGCAGCAGACAATTACGACAGTGTACGAATGGCCTTCGACGAGGCGTCGCGCATTGTTTACAAGTGGAAGTTTCCGACCGAGCGCAAGCAGAGGAGCCGCTCGGGCAGTTTCATGGACCCACTGAGGGACGCGTTTAACAAGCTCAGCAAGACCACTTCCGAACTTGAAATTCGACCGAGATCGCGATCTGCCAGCAGTGCGGATATCGACGTGAAAAAGGTCAACAGGCTAGCGCAAGTGAGCATATTCGGTAACCATGGCGGCAAGACGAAACAGCGGTCTAGTTCAGTGAAAGAAGAGAACTTAATTTCGAGTAATTTCCTCGAAATACCTCTACCTGGTGGCGACACGGGGAACAGAAGAACTCGTAGTAACAGTTTTGCATGATTATTAACTATTCAGTACAAATAGACTTCCTCAACGGTGTTCAACCCGGCCCGGACTCCTGAAATTGAGGTCTGGTAAACATCCGCTGACCTCTATATAACAGGATCGCAGGTTCTGTACAAAGTCCGAACAAAGATGGCAGATGGTTTCTTGTGGTAACGACCGCTGACCTTATTCTGTTTATGTAACTGTGGGCTCAGTCACGCCAACAGTCAGTTATAACCACGTTATAGACCTTATTCAAAAATGGCCGCCGAATTAGAATCTTTTATGTGCATACAGATTAGCCCTCATGACTTCGTTTTAAAGTAAAAATTCTTTTGAATTTCCCACATGAAAACGAGTTCATAAGGGCTAATTTACTGATATGTATATAAAAGAATTTTAATTCGGCGGCCATTTTTGAATAAGGTCTATAACTTGCGAAAAGGGTCAACAGTTACTACAAGAAGACCCAGATATGCGGTGTCTTGATTTTGGTCATTCGCAGTATACAGGAGACCTGCCGTCCACTTTGGTTCAAAACAGACCATGAATTTGGCGCCAATATACATACAGGCACAAGCGGTAATATGTAATCATTAACCGCTTGGGCCCCCTATTCTTACTGAGGGGACTAGCACACCAGGACGGCAGCACGTCGCATCAGATTGTCGGTCAAACTATAGTCGTATTTTCTTACGCTTCCAAAAGGTTTCTTGAACATAACACATTTGTAGATATATATTTATAAAATAAATTGTGTCGTACAAAGTTCTGGTTGGTCAATTACCGTCTTTGTGTAAAGATTGCAGTCAAACAGATTACATGTGCCGTGCATTGCTAATATTCTGAATTTTGGAAAAAATATATGGAAATAGACGACTGACTTGAGCTATTTATAGTGTATTGAATTGAATTAGGAATCAATAACTGTTACAATTTGTAACAAACAACTTGTAACAAACAACTAATTGTTACAAACAAACTAATTGTTACAAACAACTTGTACAAACTTGTTGCAAACAACTAATTGTTACAAACTTATCACAAACAATTTGTAACAAATTTGTTCCAAGGTACCGATCCTCTTGTTGGGACGACCCTACTAACAAGATTTCTGATTGGCTTATGTCACCTCACCCATGCAACAAAACCCTTACCAACAAGGTGATTGGTTACTTTCAGCCAAACAGAAAATCCGTTTGTTACAATCTGGGCGTTTTTACGCAAGGTTCTACTAATAATTTAAAGATTAGAAACGACAATACTTTTAATTAATGTTCAATGAAAAACCATTTTAAAATTTAAAGGCCGTCTTAGCGACGACTAAACTGATCGGCATTTTAAATTTCCTTTCGAGCAAGAAAGAACAGCTTTACGGCTTAGCTCCAGTTAATTTACAAAATAGCGGCTAGTATAAATTCGCTAAATACGAAAATCTAACCTAATTCGTTTGTCTTTCATATCAAGATTGTCATACATTTGTTATTACACACCTACCTAATTTTCAATACGGTCAATATTACAGCATTATACATATATACGAATTTGTTTACATAAATTCAACCAGTCTTAATACGCGTTATAACAATTTGTACAAAATCAGAACCAGCAATCAAAACCCCCTCCCCCCAGTTAGGTTAATCCAGCGAGAAAGATAACCTGCGAGCAGGCGCTTTGACAAGCAGGTGGGCCTGCCCGCAAGCTATGAAAAAGATGGCGACATTCCTTGATAGCAAGTTAGAGTGACAAATAGACTACGGAAATCTGTAGGGAGCGATTGAAGAATACCCGTCCACTTTTCGACTTGCATTCACAGGCGAAAATAAAAGCAGAATCTCTTCAAAAATTAAAATGCGATTTAAAACGAGAAATATTTCAGTCACGGAAATATGTAAGCTTACTCAAAGTCGATTTCAGCAAAATAAAAAAATATCACTCAATGCATTTCTCAACTACCAGTGAGCCGTGTGCGGTATATCCTAGGTGATAAACAAAAAATATCCAATTTAAAGTGGGTAACCAAGATGAAATCACCAAGATGAAATAACAAAGCCAAACAGTTCAATATTGTACACGAACTAAAGTTAGTCATTCAACTGCTCAAAAATCACTTTAAATATATTTCGAACTAAGAATTACCCTTTCAAGGTACTTCTATTCAATTACCTGGACAATAGTTCTGTATTTCTTTAATTTGGAGTGGGTAACAAGACGAAAGGTCTTCCTGCGAACTTCGAGTATTTTGTTCGGCGACCATTCCCGCTGTCTTTCCCGCTTCTTTTTAGCTGACGTCAGCACTAATCAGATGACTAAGTTTTGAGAGGTTACCAAGCACTTTTCTCGAAAAACACGTCACACAGATAAACAATGGTTAAAAATATGAAATATAAAAATCGCACGAATATGCTGTTTTTATTGGACAATCAATTTTAAAGAACAAAATAATTCTGTTAGGTGAATTTTGGCACTACGAAAGGCCCATTAAACGCAAACCGTAAAAAGTGGTTCGGGTATTTAGCTTTTTGATTGGCAGAAGCCGCCATCTTTTTCTGTGAATTCAAGCTCCATTCAAGCGTTCACGTAATTTTGAGGGTCGCCCGGATGGGGGGCAAGTTGTTTCGGCTCCCCCAACTTAAGCCTCCCCCCTAAATTTGTTGAGATATGTGCCGTCATCAGGGGGGTCAGGTCCCAAAATACTTTTCGGCGGTCATGGTAATTTGTAGAAAATCAAGTCTCAAAAGAAACCGTCGTCGTTATCACTACAATAAGGAGCCCGCCTCATTCGAACAGCCCCTAAGATCTCTTATTTAGTCTCTGATTACTCAGGACGTTGTGTACACCACGGACAATAAACAACAATAAGCTACAATCAGTGACCAAAGTGTTGGGACACTTCAACTTAAAAAGCAACATTTTCCGTTTTTTGTTCCCCCGGCCCCCCCTGTTCAACGTTGGTGACTATTTAACCGCTCATTTTCACGTTCACAGCGTCCCTTATTTTCCAAGTCAACATTGTAAAGGGACGGGGAGGGAGGGATAAACTCTATCACGAGAAAAAATGTAAAATGTATTAAATTAATCTACAAACACGAAGTGTATTTTGTCACTGATTGTAGTTTGGCATTTCGACTGCGTATAAGGTCGAACACGTTCTGAACCGGGATAAAACTTAGTTCGTTAACTGATTACATAAAGATGAACCAATCGTACGATTTAAAAGCGAAGCTTTATGTCTAAATTAAGTTATGTAAATAAACTATACTATGACTACGTAGAAGCTACGTTATCTATCAAATACGTTTTAACCCGACTTCGAACATGTCATTATGCGCAGTCGAGATGCTCAACTAACTATAGTTTATTGTGTATAGACTATTACGTCTGCATTCTAAAAGCTTACTCACACTCACATTGAATGAGTGGCCCCTCACACTGAAGGAGTCTGCACTCACTTAGAGTGAGTGTGCTCTCATTGAGTCTCCATTCTCCCTCACTGAGAATGAGTGTTGAGTTGCATTTATTGAGTGCGAGGGGCCACTCATTGGGTGTGGGTGTGAGTGAGCTTTCAGAATACAGGCGTTAGATTCCACAACGATTGCGACTAGGACTTCAGATGTCGAGAAGTGTGTTTGCCAGAACTAATCATAGATCGTTTTCATATGACGTCACGGCGGCCATATTGGTGTACGAAAACAATGAAATGGCGGCCATATTGGTGTACCATCTTTATCCTATGGGTGTTTAGCTTTATTCTCATTCAAACATTTCGTATTGTTTCACCAATCCAATAGGGCCACTCATCACGTGAATGAAAACGATCATTTCTCGTCTTACTCGGCTTGTGACGTCACACGCATATCAAAGATGTATCCAAGATGGCGCATTCAGGTTAGCAACGTTAAAAGAACGGTTCATTTGTTTAATTGCATGGGCCACTTCAATCCCAAGTGACACACCAGATTTTACGTTCATCGCATTGGTTTGCTTTTAAAAACGTTTGTTGCCCATATTCTTTAAGCGAATGACAACCAAGTGCAAAGAGAAAACCAAGAGAAAATCGCGAAATCCGATCAAAAGAAAGAAAATTCGTAGAAGCATAGACAATTTCAAGAAGTATTAACGCGGACGATCTGGCAAAACGATTGAGATATTTAGCACTGGCGGGGTATTATCGCAAGTGCATCGTTAAGTTCGTATTTAAAAATATCTAAGATAAATGGACAAGATTATTTAAATTGCATGACCCTTCCAAAATTCTGGTTTCCACCAACCATACCAGCTTTTTGCATATTTACTTGACCCGGCGCCATCATGCCTCGGTTCATCATGCCAGCGTTTGATCCTAAGTTCATTTGACCTACGCCGTTATTTAGCATGTTTATAGACGAGCCACTCATCGCCATCTGATTTCCCGCCATATTCATCGGCATTCCGCCGTACATCGCCGGTTGCATATTCATGTTGCCATAGTAATTGACACCTGGCGACATCTGCTGGGGCACACTTTGTTGGACGTAAAGTTGGTTCATGCTTGGTTGCAGTGGTTTGTCCTTCTGGTTGGCCGGACTTAAGTTATCGAGACTGATGTCGACTTGACTGTTCGACCAGGTTGTCGGTTTAGACGTCGTGCTAGAAACCTAAGAGAAAGCAAAAACATGCAATATTAACACATTTGAATCCTTCTATGCACTAGGATTTCAATTACGTGTAATCTACAGATCTAATTTCTAAGCTCACATGATGTGATAGAATGTAACACGTTACAATGATGGATTAGTTGTAACTTTAACCCTTGCCCAATCACCCAGTTAGTCCATCACCTAATCCTAATAATGTATCCCAATAGTGTTGACCACCTAGTGTGGATCACCTAGTGTTGATCACCTAGTGTTGATCACCTAGTGTTGATCACCTAATCCCAATCACCTAGTCTTAATCACCTAGTGTTGATCACCTAGTCTTAATCACCTAGTATTGATCACCTAGTCTTAATCACCTAGTCTTAATCACCTAGTCTTAATCACCTAGTCTTGATCACCTAGTGTTGATCACCTAGTGTTGATCACCTATTCCCAATCACCTAGTGTTGATCACCTAGTGTTGATCACCTAGTGTTGATCACCTAGTGTTGATCACCTAGTGTTGATCACCTAGTGTTGATCACCTAGTCGGTTGATCACCTAGTCGGTTGATCACCTAGTGTTGATCACCTAGTGTTGATCACCTAGTGTTGATCACCTAGTGTTGATCACCTAGTGTTGATCACCTAGTGTTGATCACCTAGTGTTGATCACCTAGTGTTGATCACCTAGTGTTGATCACCTAGTGTTGATCACCTAGTGTTGATCACCTAGTGTTGATCACCTAGTGTTGATCACCTAGTGTTGATCACCTAGTGTTGATCACCTAGTGTTGATCACCTAGTGTTGATCACCTAGTCCCAATCACCTAGTGTTGACCACCTAGTGTTGACCACCTAGTGTTGATCAGCTAGTGTGGATCACCTAGTCTTAATCACCTAGTCCCAATCGCCTAGTCTCAATTATCTAGTAAGTCCTATTACCAAATCCGACGATCCGCAGCATGGCCCAAAAAAACATGTCATGATTTCCGCAAAATATAACGAATCCGTCTGCATTGCTTAGCCTTTCAAATTGACACCGTGAGATCACTGCAATATGATTGGTCCATTCGCTAGGTTTGAATTCTCCAACCGAAAAGGTTTAGGAATGCAGACGGATTCGTCAATCTTTTGGGCGGAAAACATGACGTGGTTTTTTGGGGCCATGCCGCGCATCACCGTTTTGGTAATAATATAAAGTCTAATCTATAAACTGCACAACTGTATATACTGTACTACGTTCAATACTTGCCTGCTGGGAACCTTTTTCTTGGCTGTTGGTAGACATAGATGTAGATTTAGGAGCATTTGATCCACTTTGTGACATCATTATTCCTTGCGGCACAGAAGAAGTCATCATTGGGGTTGTTCCAACTCCAATCATGTTTCCCATCATGGTGGGGTTCGAGCCCATTACAGGCATGGCTGTTCCCATCATTTGTGCATTACCCATCATTTGGGTGTTACCCATCATTTGTGTGTTACCCATCATAGCCGGTCCCCCCATCATAGGCATAGCACCCATCATGGGCGTGGTTCCCATCATGGGCGTGGTTCCCATCATAGGTGTGCCACCCATCATAGGCGACATCATTGTTGGCATTCCTGTTTGTGATGTCATCACTGGTTGCATCAGATTGCCTTGCATTAACATTGAACCGGAGGAAGGCTACAACAAGAAAAGTATCAGCTCAGTTCTGTAATAAATCATTCAACATTCGACAATGATGCTCTGCCATTGATACAATTAACATGAATTATGTTCATACATATGCATCAAGTCTGATAACCCAAACATTTCCAAGTACCGGTGTCTCATACTGCAAAGACAAATTGCAAGACATCAACTCAAAGGGCCCGAGGATAACAAAGGGCCATTTTCTGTAATGCTATAAGTTCACAAAGTTTGGTACACTGGTGTACCCTGGGTGCCAGAGGTTTTTCGATGCTCGTGGGGGATAACAGGGACACATGAGGAAGCCAGGATATCCCCTATAATCCCTTACTAACTCCCCTGTGAGCGTGAAGAACCTCTGGCACCTAAGGTAACAGTGGTGTAAAAGTGTAGCTGGATGAAGTCTCCAAACACAGAAAACCAACAGTTATTTGGAATCAGATTGTGCCTCTTAAAGAAACTGCCAACAATGACTAAAGATATCTCTGTCCTCAATTCTGTTCATCTCATAGGTAGGTATACTGTATTGCCATTACTCCGGCCAGAGAAGCTTAGGATTAATATACAGTACCGCTCAGAAATAACCTAACAAAAACCGAGGTCAAACCTAGGTTTAACCTCAGCTTAATCATAATATAACTCTGTTCAGTGTTAGTTAAACTGTCTCTAAATCACTATGAATCAAAATATGGACTGTTTTCTGTATTACTAGATCATTTTATTGTGCTTTACTAAAGTTTATTACTATTTCTATCATTGTTTAACTTAACCTCAACCGCACTCTTAGGTTTTTTCTGAGCGGTACTGTACTTGTCTAAGGTACTCTTCTAGACTCATGGAGGATGGGAGCGTCTTATTATTCCCATTGTACGCTACAGCCAAGCTGGGGTCTACCCCACTGCCCATGGTCCAAGCAAGCTTCAAAGAGATATTGCCAGTACATGTAGGTACTGGTAATTGATACACATTATTTGTTGAAGTAAACTGTCAAATGTATGATCAGCGATTTCTTTTCATATTAATTGTATATTTTTTTAATATTTTTAGGCAAATTGATTGAGGATACTTTCAGTGCCCTTCTATACAACTGATTTATTATATTATTATTTACAAACTCACCATTGCCATCGTCTGCATTTGTACTCCTGGTTGCATTACAAGTGGCACAGATGTGTTCCCACCCATGTTAGGTACTTGCGAAAGTAGTTCTTGACTAGATGACGAGGAAGTAAAGTCTTGAAACGAGTTAGTATGACCATTTTGAGTTGCAGATTGCGGTGTTTTACTAGACGATTGAAAGTCAGCAAAATCATCCTTTGGGGATGATGGCTGAGCTTCAGAAAATGCACTAAAGTCAGCAAAATTGTTCCCACTTTGTTGTTTTGAACCAGGCGCTGCTTCGAAACTCCCAAATACACCATCACCAGGCTCTGACTGAAATGGTGGAATACTCGCAACCGGTCTGTTCTCAGAAGAGGCAAAAAGATCCATTACTGATTCATTGGGAGGACTTTGTGTGACCTGAGCTGTTTCATTCGTAATCTGCTCCTCAGTATTTCCCTTATTACTGTCCTTTTGAACTTGAGCGTAGACAGCAGCTGCTCCTAGATCTACTTTGCGTACAATCTTCTTAACTACAGGACTATCTTTTGTTACCTCTAGTCTATCTTTGATTTCTAGTGCGTCTTCAGCTTCTTCTTCATCACTGCAATAGATAATAACAAAATTAACGTTTTCATTCAGTGCCCAAAGTGCAATATAACGGTCGGCCACCGGCCATATTCCGCGCAAAACGCGGATATGGCCCTCCACTGATTGCTGTGCACGGACATTTTGGCTGACCATTTGGCCGCAGTAATTTCTCCCTCATTCTCGCAAAACCAAAACGTAATCGGTTACACGTGCAAGGGAAGATGTTTTCCCGCATTGAGCTACTGTAGACTTGGATCAAGGGGACGCCGAACGCGCCTCAAAGCGGCGCGCGAGAGGAATGGGGAGAGACAGACTTGATCCAAGTCTAGCATTGGGCTGCCTTTTCTAGCGCACTCTGTTTTGAGTCGTTAAGTGCGAAATATCGCTTATTCGCTTGTTTTTAAACTTCGATGCTAATTTCTCAAACTGTCCGTATAATCTGCTTAATTCAATACTTAGTACTAAACTTATATTATGTTACATAGTAAATTAGTAATACCTGTTAATATTTTTTGTCATGTATTAGGATAAGTATTTTATATTTATACTGTGACTAAGTTGTTGTTCTATTGACCATTGTGCATACGGTTGTGCCAGTGAGGTTGTTACAATGTATTGTACAAGCCAGAGTACAACTTTTCTTCTATTTAAGTTTTATTTACTTTTCTTTTAAGTTGTTAAATTAAAATTTAAAAAATTTTCTTCATTGAATTAAAAAATAATTAGTGTCCGATCATGTCCAACCAAAACCAAAACCTAATGTCAGACCAAGTTTTTGGAATTATATTGCACTCTGCTCCCTTGATGAGTAGGGATGTGCCGGATCCGGATACCGGTATCCGGCAACATCCGAACATCCGGTGTCACGGTCTCAGCGATCCCCCAGTCTGGGTTATCCCCTAAGACCAACTGTGTAGTTATCCCCTGCTTTTCTGCATTGATATTGTCGTTGTTCTAACTCAAAAAATACGTATAATCATGGAAACCATACTTTTATCACGTTCTGTTAAACATTTGGTAGCAAGGTAATCAATATCATAAGTATAAATATAAATATAAAACGTCTGTGATTATTACGAATGGCAATACCATGTAACTCATATAAATAATACTTCGCTATTCAGAGCATTGAAGACTACTTATGTCTTATTAAATTTACATATTCTTAGAATGATGAAGTATCGAGTTTAGCGAGGTGAAAGCTTATCGAACTATTATATGAGTTAATACATGGTATTACCATTCGTAATTATCACAGACGTTTTATATTTATACTTATGATATTGATTAACTTGCGACCAAATGTTTAAAAGAACGTGATAAAAGTATGGTTTCCATGATTATACATATTTTACAACATCAATGCAGAAAAGCAGGAGATAACTGCGCAGTTGGTCTTAGGGGATAACTCAGACTGGGGGATCGCTGAGACCGTGACACCGGCACTATCCGGTAAAATATGCTAGATATTTACCAGATAGTGTCGAGACTTCTAGTATAAATATGAACCCGAAAACACGTTGCCCTTGTCTTTCTTTGTGCGATAAGAAATTGTGAAACACAATACAATTGTAAAAAACAATTGCTGGAAGTAAAAGGTTTTCGTGATGTTACTGCTGCCGTGTATGCGGCGCTTACGGAACGTCAGACAGAAATCTATTACGGCCTGCTTGGAGGTAAATATACACACAGAAAACCGCTGAAAATTCTCTCTGAATTTTCAGCGGTTTTCCGTATTCCTCATTATTACCCTCTAGCACATCCATTCCCCGGCCCAATATAATAAAATATATTACAATTTGATTTGCCATGTATGGGATTTTTTCAATGAAGACCCCTCTGAAAAGATCTATGCAATATGTACGAAATGTAAAGAGTGCATAAAGCGAGGAGTATCTCTTGAGATTCTTTTCAGATTTTATGGGAATTGGGAAAAAGTAGTAAAGTATTGTCTAAGTTCCACCATGAATATCTGGTATCCGGTTTCTTTGAATCCCTGACCGGTATCCGGTAGGCTACTATCCGGTACCATCCGGTATCCGGCAAAGCAGTATAGGGATGAGCCGATAATCGGATATTTATCGGTAGAAGCCGATAATCGGCAACTTTCAGGCTTATCGGTCGATAACATCAATATATATCGGCGTATATCGGCGTTTCCGAATAACATGCTGACCTGATGCTGGCTTTTTTCTAGTGATATTTCCTTCGTTTATCAAGAAAAACACCAACTTGTTTATGAGACGCATTCTGTTCCGCAATGAAACTGTCAAATTTAATTAATTTGATTAGCGCATCAGGTTCAACATGAAGTTTTTCTCGCTAGGTGAGACATGTCTTGTTTGTAACTTCCCGCAATGACATTTCATTACTTTAATTCCGTTTTGCAGATGCCTATCGATCACATCATCTTAGTTTCGCCCTAAATTCATGTGCTAAAAATTCTTGACGACCAATATCGGTAACTACCGATATATCGGCCGATAAGCCCGCAAATCATATCGGAATTTATCGTATCGGTAAATTGGATTTTTCGTTATCGGCTCATCCCTAAGCAGTATCCGGCACATCCCTATTGATGAGTCTGGTGTTAGATGGAGTATAAAGATAAAGTTGTTCCACAACAATGCACATACAACAACAATCGTTTTACAGCCATTTTCCATGCTTACACGGGGGTTGGCCAGCGACTCCCCACAGCAGTTTCCTCCCAGAGTGCAATATAACGGTCGGCCACCGGCCATATTCCGTGCAAAACGCAGATATAACTGTCCACTGATTGCTCTGCACGGACATTTTGACCGACCATTTGACCGCAGTAATTTCTCCTTCATTCTCGCAAAACCAAAACGTAATCGGTTACACGTGCAAGGGAAGATGTTTTCCCCCATTGAGCCAGCCTTTTCTAGCGCAATCTGTTTTGAGTCGTTAAGTGCCAAATATCGCTTATTCGCTTGTTTTTAAACTTCGAAGATAATTTCGCAAAATGTCTGTATAATCTGCTTAATTAAAGTACTTAGTACTGAACTTATATTATGTTATACAAATAGTAAATTAGTAATACCTGTTGATATTTTTTGTCATGTATTAGGATAAGTATTTTATATTTATACTGTGACTAAGTTGTTGTTCTACTGACCATTGTCCATACAGTTGTGCCAGTGAGGTTGTTACAATGTATTGTACAAGCCAGAGTACTTTTCTTCTATTTAAGTTTTATTTACTTTTCTTTTAAGTTGTTAAATTAAATTTTTTTTTTTCTCCATTGAATTCAAAAATAAATAGTGTCCGATCCTGTCCAACCAAAACCTGGGTTGGTCTGACGTAATGTCAGACCAAGTTTTTGGAATTATATTGCACTCTGTTTCCTCCACTTCTCTCACTCCGGAGCATCCTCCCTTTTCAACCCACACTCTCTCATATCCCTTTCCACCACCTGACTCCATGTCATCCTCGGCCTTCCTAGTCCTCTTGTACCTTCCACCTCGAGCGACATGCTCTTCTTCACCCATCTCGACCAGTTCCACATTATGACATCAGACACCAACTCAATCCCCATTCTTTCCCTCAGCTCCACACTCTATCCTTTTGTGATACACCACACATCCATCGCACCATCCTCATCTCTGTCCACTCCAATCTCCCCCTCTGCTCTGAAAACAACAATGCACAACATGAAAGGGTTAATCAAACAAATGATTAACTCATTCCTACTGGAACTGGCCAAAAATACTGTATTTTCTGGGTGATAACCTGTGGGTTATCTCTTAATTTTGCTAGGAAACATGATTAGTGCAGGTAATAGGGTGGTGCGGGTAATCTGTTAAATTCTTAAGATGACACCATCATGAAGACCGGAGACCAAGGATTCTACTTTCATCTTTCAACTACTGGTACTGTACTTTTTTAAAATGTTGTGGTCCCAAACCAAGGGAGCAAGTCAGATTGACCTGTATTTCTTCACTGTTCGGCATTCCTTCATTTATATTCAGCCATTTTGAATAATGCAGTATATTCATTAGCGTATTGCAGGTGCAGGCTACGGCCCAGTTATTTCATTCTTGGAACGCATTCAGGTTTCCTTCAGCCCAGTAGCCTGTGCCTGCGATATGCTAATGATATATACCGCATTATTCAAAATGGCTGAATATAAATGAAGGAATGCCGAACAAAGAAGAAATACAAGTCAGTCTGGCATGCTTCCTTGCCCAAACCTATTATTAGTAGCTGCATGTTATCTGATGGTGTGGGTAACATGCTGATTTATTTTTCTAAAAGTGACATTTTTGTTGCTGTGCGGGTTATTGCCCAGAAAATACGGTAGCCATTTTATTGTTTTACTCTGTCTAACACCAGAAAACTTTACTTATCAAAGACAGAACCCTCAGGCATCCTATCCAGCAATGGGTTAAACTTAAGTGTGTTAGCCAAAGTAGAAGTGTTCGGTATTGATAGCCAAAGTAAATTATCAGGTCAGAGTTAGCCGGAGTGCAATAATAAATGCAGGGTTCGAATTAACATTTCAAAAGTGCATCGCGAAAATATTTTGTCAAAAAAGACTGGGGGGGGAAAGGCTGGGACTAATTCCCCCCCCAGTTTCGACTTCCTCTTTCGCTTCAGTATTTCAGACAGAAGTCGTGTTGGAGTTCTGGATTAGACTAGAATTTGAAACACCACGCAAAAAAAACGATGCATTTATTTAAGCTTGTTTCAAACGTCAAACTCATCAATGCATAATTTGAACCTTTCCAAGCATTTTACTCATTAAATGTGACGTTTCAAACTGCAGGCAACAACAGTGTCAGAAAGGCGTTCCGAGGAATGTTGAGCGGTTCATTTCCTAATTTTGCCAGCTCACTGAATTATGAAGGGTAAATTTACAATAGTAGTGTTTCATTGGTTAATTTAACAGGAAGTTATGATTAACCAATCGCGTGTGCTTGCCAGGTTTGAAGCGCGGGAGGTTGGGAGTTTTTCGGGGGTTTCGTGGGGTGTTTGGGGAACTCATCGGGTGGGTTGGTGGGGTGGGCTGCTCGGCGTTTTTCGGAGCGCTTCTATTGCCACGACTGTAACACATCTTTCGTACAGTACACACCCCTCGTGGAAATCAGCTTCAGTTGACGAGGTCAGCGTGTCTAAATAAAGTTTTTCTATCTATCTATCTTTCACGACGTTTTTATTGTTATAATGCGATGTAAAGGCTGTTGTTTTGTAATAAACCAAAACACGCTGCGAAGAAGTTATTGGAAGGCACTCAGCAGTTACTTTGCATCGCTATTTTGGAGTTTTTATGTTTGTTTTGGATGGCATATTTCAAAAAGTGCATCACGATTTGCGAATCGTGATATGTTAATTCAAACCCTGTAAATGGTAGCTGTAGTGAGCAGTAGGATTATCTGATAATACAGTACACACTAACAGAATAAGTTTGGAATACCTTTTACTTGACTCTTCATCATGAAAATCTTTACCAGAATATGAATGTTCCCTAAATTTCCTAAACGAACTTTTCTTTGTTGTTTTGTCATCAAATTCATCAAAGGCATCATCAAATGACTTAGGTTCAGAACTATATCTATCACCTGTAAGTTCCAAACAACAAAATCAATACAGTATATTTAATTTTATAATAAAATAATATTTGTGCCCAAAATATTCTAAAATTTATATTAAAAAAGTAAGTCGTTTGCACATTTTCTTCCAAAAAATTTAATCCAAGTTTTGAAGTATGTGATATTCACCATAATTTTAATCATGTTAACTTGAAATTGACCACAAGTTTTCTCAAGTTTGCATTCCTAGTAACAATGAACACCACTGCCAAACGTTTTGTGCATATCCAAGCTCATACCTCAAATAGAGTGGGAAAACACCAAAATATTTGGACTGCAGATCTGACTCTGAGAGTCCCAATCACAACATACTACCAAAAAGATACAGTAGGTAATTTGTGCATGGTTTCTTTGTCAATATTGTAAAATATTCTGAAATGCCATCTCCGTAATTTTCATGGCCCCTTTTTTTAAAACACAAATTAATAATTGAGTCCTACTTAGTCTTCACTGTCTGGTTGTTGTTGCTACGGCTAATTCCAACTTCTCTTCAAATGTTTAATCTTACTAGCAAATTCACGCATGTGCAAACATTTGGCAGTGGTGTTACAACACTGTGCCTTTTACAAAATACATGATCCAACATTTCTTGTTTATTTAGGTCAGTGAATACATTTATAATTGAAGCAGCAAAGTATAGCAGAAATTGGTAAAAAATGAAAGATATTCAAACCACTTCAAGCAAACAAAAAGAGCAAACTTCATGAGAGACAAGCACTTACTGTAATCATATTTACGAGACACTTCATCACAAGAAAGTCCCTTGTATTTGTCTCTTGATTTTTTTGCTTTTTTACGTTCTTCCCTTAACCTCTGGTCATCCTGAACAACTTCAAGCATCTCTTTCACTTTGTGACGAACTAAAAATTAAAATGGTGGTATAGAACCTAACCGTATTTTCTGGGTGACATTGAAAACCCATGGGTTATCTCTTAATTTTGCTAGGAAACATAATTAGTGTGGGTAATAGGGTGGTGCGGGTAATCTGTTGAATTCTTAAGATGATGCCATCACCAAGACCGGAGACCAAGGATTCTACTTTCATCTTTCAACTACCAGTTTTTAAAATTTTGTGGTCCCAAACCTATTATTAGCAGCTGCGGATTATCCGATGGTACGGGTTATAAATACACAGATTTATTTTTCTAAAAGTGACATTATTTTTTGTTGCTGTGTGGGTTATATGCCATGTGGGTTATACGCTGTGTGGGTTATTGCCCAGAAAATACGGTATTCAAATATTTTGCCAATACAGTGGAGTTTTGCTATAAATATGTGGGTCACAGAGTCCTTGGAGCCATCATATGTAAAAAAATGGCTAACCATGGAAAACAGTTGTTTAAAACTGACAACTGAGTAAGGTTGGGGTACTGCTGAAATCATTAAACGTAGTTTCTAATGTTTTGAGTGAAGGCCCTTTGTCAGAGAGAAATGTGTTATTTTCTGCTGGCTGAGGCACGAAAGAAGTGGAAAATGTTTTCTTACATGCTGCTGGAGCCTGCATATGAGTCCCAGGGGGGGTAAAAGAGTGGGTAAGTCAGATTTTGTTGTTGCTTTCGCTATAGCTTGACTTGATGTATATTTAAGGAGTATGAGTATAAATAATTAAATATTCAAGTTGTAATTAACATGGCCTAGTAAGTCACTACATGTTAGATTAATATTCTTGCCTGTTGTATTAGGTTGATATATAATAGCTATGGAAGTTGTGGATATTTTTTAACTGGTTGTCATCGAACTGTAATAGCTTTCATTGAGTTGTTATATTACTTCCTAAGTTGTTTAGTTGAGTTGTAATAGCTATTAATGGTTTTAATAAAGGACAAGCATTGCGGCGGTTAACACAGCAGCTCCTAGTGGTGTGAGAAGCATAGTTTCTAACGTTTTGAGTGAAGGTCACATTTCTCTCTGATGAAGGGCCCTTGCTCAAATAGTTAAAAACATCGAACTAGATTCAATAATTTCAGCAGTACTTGAACCTTACTATATTTTGATTTGTATTTCAACACTGTCTACGCAGACACTACTTTTATTTCACTGTTTCCATTTTATACAAGTTGTTTTCTTTACAGCCAAACCAGATGTTCTTTTCCTATATATTGACAGCAACATTGCAATGTTGACTTGTGAATGGTACACAGTGACTCCTCGGGAAGTAATAGGAAGGGAGGGAGGAAGGAAGGAGGAAGTAAGGAAAGAAAGGAAGGACTCCTTCACATAACATGAAGTTTACTTAGAGTTAGTTGTTCTGACTTTCAATAGAACTTCATATTTATGTGAAGTTCAATATTTAAAATACGAATTTTTAGCAACTTGCGAAGAAGTCACCGTGTACCGTTCACAATCGCAAGCCAACACTGCAATGTGCTGTCAATATTGCAAGGTCGCTTGGAAAAGAAAATCCGGTTTGGCTACTCATTGACGTTTCTCTCTGACGAAGGGCCTTCACTCGAAACGTTAGACTCCTACATTCTCTATTTCGCTGTAACACCAGTTTGGCAAATAATGATGGCATCTTTACAAAATACTGGTGCTTGATCATCAAAATTATAAAAAAACAACTCATTTTTTAAAAATTATGGGTTTTTTTGGGATAAGATACAGACAATATGGTAAACATATTCATATGCTAAATGACACACTTCTGAAGCAGCTGTTTCATCTTGAAACAAAATTAGTGTTATCCAGTATAAATAAAGTTAAATAGACTGAGTAAGCAGTGTTGAAATACAAATCGAAATAACTTATAGTAAAGCTTTGAGTACTGTCGAAATTATTGAACATAGTTTTCTAACGTTTCGAGCGAAGACCCTTGGGAGAGAAAATGTCAGTTCATTGTCGGCGGTACAATCAAATAACACAACACTTGTAAACAAAACCACGACAAAACAGACTTTGAACAACAAACAATATCAATACCGTAATCAACGACTCCATTGTCACCAGTTTAAAACATTTAAAACCTTTTGTATTTAAAACCAAAATGGACTCCCTAAATACGGTATATTACACGAATCCGTGGCCACGTCAACTGTTTCATTCCGAGAAAAATCAGTGTCGCCATTTGGGAAAGGCAAAGTAGAGTCTTTCTAGTTTCGTCACAGAAGATTTTAAATGCCAAAATAGTTTTAAAACTTACTGTTTACTCCTTGGTCTCTGCCATGTTCGTCTATATGTTGGTAATCTTCTAACTGCCTCATATCGTAAACGTGATCTCTAGCACTAGTTACAACACGTTCAGACCCATTTCGCAGCAAATACGAAAGAAGAAGCAACGACTGAAAGGCAACGACAATTTTGGATTAATTAAAATACTCATTTCTTTGCTAAAATATTCTTTGACGGTTACCACCCTAACGTTTTGTAAATAAACACACCTTGTAGACACGACGCCAATTCTTTCTGCCGTCTTGGAGCATTCGTTTCCACAACATGGACATCACCTCTGGGAAGTGTTCGTAAGTGTATGTGTACTTCGCGATTTCATTCATGATTGATCCGTGAGGACCCCAGGTATCGTCGTTCGTTGCTTCTCTTACCTTCGACTCAACCTCAGAATAATTCATAACCATGTTGGTCCTAAAAGACAAATTTAAAACAGCTCCATTAAGAGTATAATACAACACAACGACATCCAAACAAAAATTAGAAGCTTTACTTGAGAATAATTCAAATTATACGGTTTGTAAAACGGAATATTTTCATACTCACACTTTGTCTTGAAATTCACGAATTTTCCACATTGTTCTAATAGGAGTATATTACAAATTTGTTCGGAAAGAAATTGATGTGTCGTTCTAGGAACAGCAGATGCAAAGGGATTGAAATTGCTTCCCTTCGCCGACACTGTAAAGATGGCGGACAGCGTCTTGAATGAGAGCCGGACTCAGGGCCGGACGTGACAAGGGATGACGTCACACAGAACTTCCGATGGAATTTCGCAATAAGTATTTCCTCAAAATGACAATGACTTTGTGTTTTTCAAGAGTTCCATTCATTCCATAGCGCCATGGAAACAACTCAACGCCCAGCAATTAGCGTTTTTCAAATTATTCTCTGATCTTCCTCAGCCCACTCACACAACTTTGCTCACGCGTTATAGAGACCTCTGCACTTTCCAGTAGCCCAAATGAACACCTGACCCAAGGTGTCTTGTTATTTTCGCTTTAGGGTAGTGTTTTAATTCTTCCAGAATTGAAAAGTTGCTGAAGCTCTCCAGTATTAAAGTGCTTATATCACTTGTGGGGTTTTAACGTATTTAAATGGAGCAAAAAAGGTTAGTTAATAAGTTATTTTGCCGTTTTTGATTTACTTTAATAGTTTCTGAGATATAAGCCTTTAAACACGCCTTACGCCAAAAATTTCCGTCGTTCATTTTAACACCTTGGAGGCCTGGGACTCAGGAACGGGTCAATCCAAAACAACTACGTTTCGGCTTATTGATTCACAAAAACACATATATTTGAATATATTTGACTGAAAAATCGAAATGTCGAGCTCATACCCGTTTTCCAGTACGCATAGGTTCCTGAGTCCCAGGCCCCCAAGGTGTTAAATGAACGACGGAAATTTTTGAGAATTGGTATGTTCAGAAGCCAATATGTCAGGAACTATTTGACTAAATCAAAAACGGCAAAATAACTTCTTAACTGATTTTTTCTGCTCTATTTAAATACGTTAAAACCCCACAAGTGATATAAGCACTTTAAAGTTTACGATATGTTCATAGTAAAATTACAAAAAAAAGTTGAGGTCACCGAACTCGTTTAGAAAATACAGCTGCCAGTAAATCATGTTTTCCCAATTTGTAGCTATTTTGGCTAACTTTAATTTGATTTCGTCTTGTTATTGAAAAATCCTTGAAAAATCTCGTCTTGAAAAATCCTTCTTAAAGTGTCACTACGATAGAAAATCGTGAATCTAGTATTGATACCAGTAAACTATAATTTCCAAATGAGGAATACCGGCGTTTTCAGTGTCTCAAAATATTGTCTCGTTCCCAAGATATTTAAGTTTCTAATAGAGGTGAGCAGATGTTAAAAAAAAGCTGATTGCCGATACCGATTGTTAAGAGCCGATATTTCCCCACCATCGGCCGATTAATCGGCAAAACCGATGTTTGCTAACCTGATGCTCAGTGCTCCCGTTTTGTCGTTTTATTCATCTCAAGTTTTGCAATGAGAGGAAGTCATCAAGCCAATTCTCGTATTTTGAGCACAACAAAACAAACAGAAAACAGTCAAGTAGTCAGCAGTGTTTCCTTTATTTAAAATATTTTTGTACCAATAACTCGACAAGCGCAAAAATGCCAAACAATGATAAACGAGGATGAGAGAGCAGAAATACGAGGACGAGAGTCACGAGACAGCCGATCCGATGGTGAAAGACAATCGGCCATTGTGAGAAAAACTAGCCATTAATCGACTCTGCCGATGTTTTGGCGATGATCGGCTCACCTCTAGTTTCTAAAACATGTAAATTAGGTGTCTCATGACGTCATTTACTCACGCGGGCAAAAATAAGATTTACAAAATCAGTAATATATCTGAAACTAAGAAGTAGAAATATTTCAAACTTTGCACAAGTATAGTTATCATAAAAGTACGCTATGCGCATCATGTTGTTGCTACGGAAACCGTTTAGAAACACGAGCCTTTTTACTAATAAATTAAAATATTAATTTTATCCGTCTTTTCAAAAGAATATGATAATTGAAACATGCGAAATAGAATATCTGTGTCTACAAATATCCATGCCAATGTATTGCAGTAAAAATCGAAATATGGTATAGTAGGTTAATACTGCCGAAACAGAGAACGTAAGTGGTCTAACGTTTCGAGCGAAGGCCCTTCGTCAGAGAGAAACGTCGCTCGTCAGAGAGAAACGTTTCTCTCTGACGAAGGGCCTTCGCTCGAAACGTTAGACCACTTACGTTCTCTGTTTCGGCAGTATTAACCTACTATACCATATTTCGATTGTTGTTTCAACACTGCCTACGCAGCACACTACTTTTATTACACTATTGCAGTAAAAGTTGTTTTATGGAGAAAAAATAAACATTTTTGTTTTACAAATGGAAGGCGCCTGTTTGCAAACGGTATCCATGGAAACAACATAATGTGAACGCTGGAGTGTATTTCCCCCATAACTATTCTTGTGCAAAGTTTTAATTATTTCTACTTTATAGTTTCAGAGATATTACTCATTTTATAAATCTTAATTTTGCCTGTGTGAGTAAATGACGTCACGAGGCACTAATTTGCATATTTCAGAAACTTGAATATCTCAAGAACGAGACAATATTTTGAAAAACTGAAAATATTTGATATTTTACATGCACTTATATATCAACTATTTAGTGGCAACAAATAATGGAAGAAAATTTGACACAAATAACAATTGACAACCATTTTTGCGATATAAGAATGTCCACATTCTTTCATTGTTACATGTTTTTTGAAGTTGCAAGAACGAGAAACGTACGATATTTCAATTTCTCGAAATTATATTTTCTCTATTCTTTCATATATGCTGTAGAGCTGGTGGAGGAAATAAATAATTGAAAAAAAAAAGTGGGAGTCACCGAGTATCTTCGTGAGCTACAGAAGGTCCAAGCTTGAACATGGAGCATTTCCCTATCATTTAATCTATATACGAAACCACGCAACAACTTAACGCTTTCAACATTTCATTCAACTTAACATCGTTCAACATTGTTGAATTCAACCGTGATTCGACATGTTGAAAGCGTTTGGCCACCCCTGTTGAATGATATTGAACGTTGTTGAATGGTGTTGAATGATGTTGAACGGAATTTGAACATGTTCAAATTTTCGTTCAAAACGCGTTCAACAATGTTGAACGATGTTGAACGAAATGTTGAAAGCGTTTGGCCAGGCCTTTTAGTATTTTCTTGTCAAAGTTATTAGTGGTTGATTTAACCTCCTTAGTGACATTTTTATGTGTTTTCGTCACTAACACTTAGGCTATTTTATTTTATTTTTTTATTTTATTTAACTTTACCTTGACTAAATAAATAAATACAAGGATAGGAACACCGCAACAGCTGAGGCCGATTACTGCGGGTCCTGATTGTCTACGATTTACATTAAATAATATGTGATATAAACATAATTATATGATATAAACATAACAAGTAAAAACGTTTAATATGAAGCTAGCTGAAGGTCTAAAAACAACAAGTAGGGGAAACACATAGACTACGGACAGAGTTACATTTAATACAAATTGATTTCCAGGTGCGTGGGTCTTCAGAATGGTATATAGAGAGAATAGCAGAGTGGTAAGTATTCTTTTAGTTTGTTTTTGAAATTTGAAAGATTGGTAGTCCGGGTTATTTCTTGAGGCAGCACGTTCCATATTCTTGGAGCTCTTATTAGGTATGATTTACCGTACGTAGATGTTCTATATGATCGCTGTTTGAAAGCGCTGCCATCTGTTTTAATCTGAGATCTTGTAGGTATGTTGGTAGGTTTGCATTTTTCAGGAATTGTAGTTTTGTCAAATGAAATATATTGATTGATTATTTTGAAAAAGAATACCATGTCCAGATATTCGTGCCAGTAGGTTAGAGGAAGTAGGTTTGTTTCGATTAGTCTGTTCTCGTAAGTAATTTCACATTGGAAAGGTAGATTAAGAATATATTTTGTTGCGCGTCGTTGAACTCGTTCGACATTTTTTATCAGCTCAATTGTTTGTGGGCTCCAAACCTGAGACGCGTATCCAAGGTGGCAACGGACAATTGCCAGATAGATGGTACGTCTGGTGCTGATGGCGTTAATGTTTTTTGTGGTTCTTCTAGCGTACCCCAGGATCTTGTTGGCCTTAGCTGTTTGTGAATGAACCTGTTTCTTCCACAATATGTACACATGGTAACGTTTCCGAGCGTTTTCGTATTGTTTACTGTTCTCAAGAGAATCAAGAACAATCAGCTCATTACTTGAAACAATACGAAAACACTTGGAAACGTTACCGTGTGCCAATAGTCTTAGTACATCTTGAATTAGTATTCCAGAATTATGCGCAGCTAGAAAAGCTGCGAAGTGCAAAACTGAGGAATTACCTTAACCATTTATAGCCCAAGACGTTCCCATGTGCTGAATAAAATCGGAATAATATTCTTAAAGTGGCCAATGGACTATAAAGGGTTAATATACGCACAGAAAGAACTGTGGTGTTTATAGTGGCAGAGTGGTTAGCCCACGCATCTTTCACAATTTATGCACGATGAAATTCTCTTTGCGCATTTTCAGAAACTGATTCTTGATAAACGACAAACAGGCCCGCAGTAATAATTTTAATTAGTCTGTTTAATTAATACAGTCACAATTACAGTTACAGTTATACAACAGACAGTACAAGACATCTGTTAGAGTTGATTCTTAAATATACATAATTTCTCAGAAAGCTTCACCTGTTAGTCCATCCGTACACCCGTATTTTAAGAAATGCTACACAATGGCGAATGTTGCACTGTCATTCTCATTGTCAAGTATGCTTTTTCTTGTGTCCTTTCTTCGATTTCTGAGCACCCTTTCTGACGCCTTTGACAATTCCTTGAAACTGGCCAGAGAGCTTTGCACGTTTCCTGGAGACATAAAGAATCAAGGGGAACAATAAGAACAAAAAGAAAGGAAGCGAGGAAAGGAGGAAGGCAGAGAGAAAAAAAAAGAAGAGAAAAAAACGAAAGAGGGAAGAATGGGGGGAGGGAGAAGGGAGAAGGGAAAGGAGGAAGGATGTAAGGAAGGAAGGAAGGAAGGAAGGAAGGAAGGAAGGAGGGAAGGAAGGAAGGAAGGGAGGGAGGGAGGGAGGGAGGGAGGGAAGGAAGGAAGGAAGGAAGGAAGGAAGGAAGGAAGGAAGGAAGGATAGAGGGAAGGAAGGAATGGAAAGGAAAGGAAGGAAGGAAGGAAGGTAGGAAGGAAGGAAGGAAGGAAGGAAGGAAGGAAGGAAGGAAGGAAGGAAGGAAGGAAGGAAGGAAGGAAGGAAGGAAAGAAAGAAAGAAGGAAGGAAAGAAGGAAGGAAGGAAGGAAGGAAGGAAGGAAGGAAGGAAGGAAGGAAGGAAGGAAGAGAAGAAGGGGGGAAGAAAAGAAAGAAAGAAAGAAAGAAAGAAGGAAGAAAGTTAGAAAATTTCTTACCGTTTATTCAGAGACTGTGTATTCAAAGGAACGTAAGCGTAAGGATCAGGTTTTCCTTTCTTTTTAATATCACCTCCAGCTTTCTGTAATTCGAAATAGTTTTAAATTATAAAATTAAACCCAGAGAGTTTCTACAGTCAAAGTCAACAGTTACAAAAGTTGAAATATAGTAAGGTTTGATATGCTGCCAGAGAACGTAGGAGTCTAACGTTCCGAGCGAAGGCCCTTCGTCTCGAGCGTCTCGTTTCGAGCGAAGCCCCTCTCTGACGAAGGGCCTTCGCTTGAAACGTTAGACTCCTACGTTCTCTGTTTCGCCAGTATATCTAACCTTACTATATTTCGATTGTTGTTTCAACACTGCCTACGCAGCACGCTACTTTTATTGCACAGTTAGAAAAGTTGCTCTCTAATTTACCTTTGCCCTGTATTCTTCACCAAAATCTTTCCCTTTTCGTTTTGATCGTTTACCAAAAGCTTCACCCATCTCGTCATCACTGTCAGCCATTTTTCGTTTACCACTTCTCTGAAAGTGAAAACAAATATATATCAACATGTACGTATTATCAAAATATGACTGATGGAACGGAAGAAAAGGAACAAAAACAGGTGTATCTTGTGCAATGGCAAATACTGTTTATTTGTCGGTTTCATAAACTGTAATTTGTGTTAAGTTTTAGGTTATATACTGACTTATACCGTTTGTGTTTACAGTCAAATGTAGTTGGTTGTGTATTACTGTATTTCTGTAGCCGCTACTGAAGCGTGAGGAAAGTCTAGCGATATAAGTCGCCAATTCTTGATGTATATTCATCTGTTGGTATCGATTTGGGATAAACATCCATTGTATTATGATTAAATGCCATTTAAAGCTAAATTACACTATTTATGTACAGTTTTCAGCAAAACATTTTCTCAGGCTTGGGCAGCGGCTACAGAAATACAGTAATACGCAACGAACTACAGAAGAAGAAGTGGGAAGGTATTTCCATTTTGACTGTAATATTAATGGGGCAAAAGGCAGGCAAGGGGTTCATTGCCAGTTAGGTGTGACGTTCGTGTATCTTAATAACATCCTGTTATCTTCGTTCCTGCATAGTCAATCGAGATATGGTCTGGAAACTCGGCAAACTTCAAAGCGCCTATAATGAGCTGGGATTTAATGTTGAACCGTACCTTACACCGTGCACATCCTTTGTTTTAGGTTTATTAATATTTAAATAGCACGGTTGAGTGATTGAACTGAAACGTTGCTATTGGACAATTCGTTCATTATACTAAAATACAATGTGTTCAGTGACCGTGCACCGTGCACAAAAATGCATAAAGGCGAACAAAAAGATAGACTAAAGACTTTAGCTGAGTTTCCAGACCATCTACTTGAATGACTATGGTTCCTGCATGCTTTTACCTTGTCATGTTATTACCATCTAGTTAAGTTAAAAGGATTAGGTATATAGTAAATTAGGTTAAATAATAAATCTTGTTTTCCTTCCTGGGATAATTTCGATTGTATGATATATAAGAATAAACTTGTACAAAAATAAAGCAGACTGAATATTGAAGCGAGCTGTCTGTGTCTTAATCTTCGGCACGCTACATAGGGATTTAGAAATATATGTGCAATCCTTTGGAGATCTTGAGTTTTACTGTAACTAACTGTAGCCTGACTTGCAGGCTCTCAAAGAAGAGGCTGTACAATAAGCCATTTGCGCGATGACGTAAAATAGCGTTGGGTGACTACAACTACCAGAATGCTTTGCTATAGCATCATAGTGCTGATAAATGAAGCATACTGGCAAAGCATTCTGGTAGTTGTAGTCACCAAACGCTATTTTACGTCATCGTGTAAATGACTTATTCGAGCGCATGCAAGCAGTTTGTTTTCAATAATTACGTGACGTCACAAACAGGCGCGTTGCTTCCATTTTTTGTTCATTATTAACATGTTACAGATTTACAGTATTTCCTTTTACACTCCAAGTTGCAGAAAGAAGCACTTTTTAAGCAAACAACAAAATATCTGCTGGTACGTAAATTTTACGGTACATAATTTTTAACTACAGTTGCAATTTGTAAACACCATCTATCAAATTATCGATTTGTTTTTGCATTTCTATGATGCTTATCTCCCCTCTTTCTGAACACTTTCTCGTTGCATATCTGGATGTTTTAAAACATGTTACTAAACATGTTTAGTAATGAGTAATGATTTATTTAACGTCGTTAAACACAGGATGTGGTTGCCCAATTATCCGAGCCAGAGGCTCATGATTAAAGTGCACGACATAAGCCAAGACCTAAGTGTTGATTTTACGGAGGGAGGAAAACCGCAGAACCCTGCGAAAAACCCTCGAAGCACAGGAGAGACCAACTAAACTCTACACACGTGAAATTCAAGTTCGAGAACGGGGTTATTCCCAGACGGTCACCCATCCAAGTACTAACTCCGTTTAACTGGTTTCTACTCGAACCATGTAGCTAGCTCAGTCGGTATAGAGCGTGCGTCGGACTGGTAAAGTTACTGTTAAACGATGCGATTTTTCTTGCAACTTGCAGCAAATACCCTGAATGTTGCAGGTTGTGTCGCACTGTGTAACACCCCGTAGCAACTTGCGATTTTGTTATTTTTGACGTGTTACAAGATCGAAAAGTTGGATGGGTTCTACTTTTTGCTGCAACTTCAACAAAGTTCGCATGTTGCTGAACATTTAACACCCTTCCTACAATTTGCGAGTTCGATCGCGGTTGGCCGACCGAATCCAATACCCGAAGAAGATATGGAATCCATAGACGACGCGAATCTAAGAAAGACAGCACCACATCTGCAAAAGTGTAAAAACGCCCTATGTCAAGGTGGTCTTCAGAATATCTCAAAGGACTGAGAGAACGACATGATCTGAAGTGTTGCAAGGATCGAAAGGAGAACATCGCCCTTGATAACCACAATGTCACCAGGTTTCACCGACTGAGTTACAAGGTCAATTCTTTTTCCGTTTAGAAAAATGTGGGAAGCAAAACAACGTGCCCGTCAATTTCTTGCAAATCGTCCAAAGACAAGTTTATTTCTTGGAACGACACTGCTCCTCGGATCCCTGCCCATAACGATATTCACAAGCATCATTATCGGCTTGTCTGTAGTGCTTGGTACGGCATTTATCCTTCTTCAAGGTACGGTCATTGCTTTCACTTTGGCCGGCTTGGCCACAACTCTAGCCGGTCCACTTTGCTTGGCGGCTATAGTTACCCTGGTGTTCTATACCGTACGGAGTTGTTACCAAGGGTTACAAGCTCTGATAATCAAAACAACAGAGATATCGACACGGGTGTTCAAACGATTCCCGGACGAAATCACCAATGCCTCACCGCAAGACGATTCAAAGAATAATGACGTCAAGGAGAAGTACATGTGCGGGTTTTGCCGCGCGAATCTCCACGAACAGTGCGTGTCCAGGAACATTGAGAATGACAAGGAGTGGCACTAATGGGAACACCGCTGGACTAAAGCCGTCTAGCGTCGCTGATGTTAATAACAGGGCCTAGGATGTCATCCTATCTGCATGCCAACGGATGTTCTAATTATTCTCATATTAAAAAGTTCCTGAAAATACATACGGTTTATTAAACAGTCCTTGCCTGCCATACCGATAATTAAACGGTCAGGATTTAAAGTGATGCTCTGATGAAAATATTGCTGGCAATGTTTTTGCATAATCCTAAAGAAGTTAAAGTGTATATGAAACGAAAATTAAGTTTGTCTTATTCGAAAGAACTCTTAAAATAATGGGGAATGTCAATTTACAGCTTCTTCATATTTTACTTAGTTCCTGAGATATTTAGACTTATGTGATATTCAAATGAGATAACTTATGCAGGGACGTAGCGAAGCCTTTGTTGTTGGGGGGGTGTAAAGTGGTCATTTACCTGAATTTTAAAACATTTTGAAAATTTACCTGAAATTTCACTGTTTTACATTATGGGGTAATTGGGAGTTCTGCGTATTATTTCGCACGCAGCTATATCTTTCAATACCTTTTACAAACACCTGCAGAAAAATTGAAGTAACGTCATAGGAATACATTACCAGAAATTTGGGACAAGATTGTGGCGCGCGTGCGTATTAAGGACCATAATAATGGAGATTCTCAACCGTAAATAATAAGGAGAGCACATAATAATTCAAATTTTGCTTAAACGGTGACATATTTCTTCTTTTCCCGACTCCATCTGACTTCAGCATGGACTAAGGAACAGTTACAACTAAAAAACATTTGCTTACTTCGACGGCAAAGTACTTCCCTAGCTCGTCTTATTTTTGCACTGAAAGTGCCACTATCCATAGCGTTGGCCATAGTAATCTTTGTAAACAGGTGCGAGAAATTGGCCAAATTGACCAACAACGTTACGGGCGATGCGAAGTGCCCGACTCGCGGTGCATTCGGCAGGACTAGAGTCAGTCTACTTCGAGAGCACATAAAAGTCCTCATTTGTCCTTAGCATGGTAGGCCTACTTCCAAAAGCGTTTGAACTTGCTTGGTTTCACAGTGCTTGTGGTCGTTTACATGCACGATTTAGGCAAATTCTAAAGAACTCAATGACCTGAATAATGAGAAACATTAGAATACAGTAGAATCACACGCATTAGAAATTCTAGAATACATAATTATATTATTAGGCGAACATCGCTGCTGACAGAGAGCAACGGCGCAAATGACCCTAATTTCTGGTGATGATAAAATTTTATTTCAGAATAATGTTTAAAAGTTCAAATCCTTCTAACATTTCATGGTTGTAAAGCCTGTATATATATAGTTTACGGTATTGCATACTAATATTGAAAAAATAATTAAGTTGAAATGTACTTGTGTAGACTTCAAGTACGTATCTTAGTATGAATTCATCTGTGTTCTTAACAGTCAGTTAAACTTGAAAATATTTTTAGTCGATTGACAGTCGTCGGTTTTTCAATAATGACCACTTTTTGGCAAGCTTGTTTACGTCAACAGCATTGGTGATATCCTTTTCAGCGGCAAGAATCATGCAATCGTTCAAACGTTCTCCAGATATCTTGTTTCGTGAATAACTTTTCACAATCTTATTAGGCTGAATGATCGCTCGTTCATGACAACGAAAGGGGCGGCTGTTAGGAATAATTTGTAAACCTTTGCGGCTAACTTATAGAGACCATGGTTTTTGGCAATTTTAAGAGCGATGTTTGCAGCTATCGTGCATGTCATGGGTTTTGCTTCTAAACCTTGTGCCTGAAGTTCATCTTAGTTGCTCCCGGTTATGCTCCTTCAATGCATACTCAAAGAAAACTGCCAATTCGCTGTGGATTGCACCACTTGATTCTAGTGAGAATGCCGACGGGAACGCAGCTACCAACTTTTGCGTGTCTTCAACTTTTCCGGTGTGAAACGAGTGTCGAAACTCGAAAAGTTTAAAGCAATGAAATTTGACCCATTGCGGTGCGGAAGGGGAAAATTACACGTGTATTCAAGAGTTCAAGCCTTACATGAGCTGATATCATTTAATTTTACTGAATTTTCAGATTTCAATGTCTTTTGTCTGTCTCAATGTAACAGATTTATTCACCTGATTTTTTACCTGACTGTTTCATGATTTTACCTGAATTTTTTTCTTCACCTGAGTTGGGGGGGTGTAGCACCCCCCCACACCCCCCCGCTCGCTACGTCCCTGAACTTATGGTTCGTTTTTTTCTAATTAACATATTCGAAAATCGTGAATATTTTTAAGATTATTGATCAAAATCACTTGCAACTTGTCTTTCATGTTTAGTTGCATGAACTGTAGCAATATGCAAAGTTTCAAGTGATTTTGATCAATAATCTTAAAAATATTCACGATTTTCGAATATGTTAATTAGAAAAAAACGAACCATAAGTTATCTCATTTGAATATCACATAAGTCTAAATATCTAGAGAACTAAGTAAAATATGAAAAAGCTGTAAATTGATATTCCCCATTATTTTAAGAGTTCTTTCAAATAAGACAAACTTAATTTTCGTTTCATATACACTTTAAGGTAGTTGGCAATCGTGCAAACTTTCATTTCAAAATTCGTTGAAGAAAAGGTGGTATTTTACGTGTGGAGTTTGTATTTTGGAGCGCCGCCATTAAAGTGGCCGAGCTTGAGAAGAATGAGTCCAGGAAGCTTATGACGTCATAGACTCAATAACAACAATGACACTTTTGTTGACAATAACAATGGTCTTGAGTCTATGACGTCATAAGTTCTCCTCAACTCGTTCTTCTCAAACACGGCCAATTTAATGGCCAATTGTTTTTGAGAATTTCGAAACGAAACTTTGCACAATTATCAAGTACCATAATATCTTTAGGATTATGTAGAAACATTACCGACAAAATTTTCATCAGAGAACCACTTTGAGGTTTAGGCTAGTTCATGTACCTTTGCGGGTAGTTCCATGTCGATATCTTCATCAAGAATGGACGAAACTGTGGGAAAAATTTAAGAAATGTAAGAACATGAGATGGGATGAGGAGAGAGAGGAGGTGAAAGAGGCAAAGTGAGGTGAGGTGCTAAACTGTGCTGAGCTGTGCTGAGCTGAGCTGTGCTGATCTGTGCTGTGCTGTGCTGTGCTGTGCTGTAATGTAATGATTTATTTAACGTCGTATGCACAGGATGTGGTCGCCCAATCATCCGAGCCAAGGGCTCATGTTAAAGTGCACGAGCTGTGCTGAGCTGTGCTGAGCTGTGCTGAGCTGTGCTGAGCTGTGCTGAGCTGAGCTGTACTGAGCTGTACTGAGCTGTACTGAGCTGTACTGACCTGTGCTGAGCTGAGCTGTGCTGAGCTGAGCTGAGCTGTGCTGAGCTGTGCTGAGCTGTGTTGAGCGGAGCTGAGCTGTACTGAGCTGTACTGAGCTGTACTGACCTGTACTGACCTGTGCTGTGCTGAGCTGTGCTGTGCTGAGCTGAGCTGAGCTGAGCTGTGTTGTGCTGAGCTGAGTTGTGCTGAGCTGTGCGGAGCTGTACTGTGCTGTACTGTGCTGTGCTGTGCTGTACTGAGCTATGCTGAGCTGAGCTGAGCTGAGCTGAGCTGAGCTGAGCTGAGCTGTGCTGAGCTGTACTGAGTTGAGCTGTGCTGTGCTGTACTGTACTGTACTGTACTGTACTGTACTGTACTGTACTGTACTGTACTGTACTGTACTGTACTGTACTGTACTGTACTGTACTGTACTGTACTGTACTGTACTGTACTGTACTGTACTGTACTGAGCTGTGCTGAGTTGTGCTGTGCTGAGCTGAGTTGTGTTGTGCTATGCTGAGCTGTGTTGAGCTGTGCTGTGCTGAGCTGAGTTGAGCTGTGCTGAGTTGAGCTAAGCTGGGTTGAGCTGTGCTGAGCTGGGTTGAGCTGTGCTGAGCTGTGTTGAGCTGGGTTGAGCTGTGCTGAGTTGAGCTGAGTTGTGCTGTGCTGAGCTGTGCTGAGCTGTGCTGAGCTGTGCTGAGCTGTGCTGAGCTGTGCTGTGTTGAGCTGTACTGAGCTGTGTTGAGCTGTGCTGGCTGTGCTGTGCTGGCTGTACTGTGTTGAGTTGTGCTGTGCTGAGTTGTGCTGTGCTGAGTTGTGCTGTGCTGTGCTGTGCTGTGCTGAGTTGTGCTGTACTGTGTTGTGCTGTGCTGAGTTGTGCTGTGCTGTGCTGGCTGTACTGTGTTGTGCTGTGCTGAGTTGTGCTGTGCTGTGCTGTGCTGTACTGGCTGTACTGTGTTGTGTTGTGCTGTGCTGAGTTGTGCTGTACTGTGCTGTACTGTGCTGAGTTGTGCTGTGCTGAGTTGTGCTGTGCTGTGCTGTACTGTGTTGTGCTGTGCTGAGTTGTGCTGTGCTGTGCTGTGCTGTGCTGTGCTGTGCTGGCTGTACTGTGTTGAGTTGTGCTGTGCTGAGTTGTGCTGTGCTGTGCTGTGCTGTACTGTGTTGTGCTGTGCTGAGTTGTGCTGTGCTGTGCTGTGCTGGCTGTACTGAGTTGTACTGTGCTGAGTTGTGCTGTGCTGAGTTGTGCTGTGCTGTGCTGGCTGTACTGTGTTGTGCTGTGCTGAGTTGTGCTGTGCTGGCTGTACTGTGTTGTGCTGTACTGAGTTGTACTGTGCTGAGTTGTGCTGTGCTGAGTTGTTGTGCTGTGCTGGCTGTACTGTGTTGTGCTGTGCTGAGTTGTGCTGTGCTGTGCTGGCTGTGCTGAGTTGTGCTGTGCTGAGTTGTGCTGTGCTGGCTGTACTGTGTTGTGCTGTGCTGAGTTGTGCTGTGCTGGCTGTACTGTGTTGTGCTGAGTTGTGCTGTGCTGGCTGTACTGTGTTGTGTTGTGCTGGCTGTACTGTGTTGTGCTGTGCTGAGTTGTGCTGTGTTGTGCTGTGCTGTGTTGTGCTGTGCTGGCTGTACTGTGTTGTGCTGTGCTGAGTTGTGCTGTACTGTGTTGTGCTGTGCTGAGTTGTGCTGTGCTGAGTTGTGCTGTGCTGAGTTGTGCTGTGCTGAGTTGTGCTGTGCTGAGTTGTACTGTGCTGAGTTGTGCTGTGCTGAGTTGTGCTGTGTTGAGTTGTGCTGTGCTGAGTTGTGCTGTGTTGAGTTGTGCTGTGCTGAGTTGTGCTGTGCTGTGCTGAGTTGTGCTGTGTTGAGTTGTGCTGTGCTGAGTTGTGCTGTGCTGAGTTGTGCTGTGCTGAGTTGTGCTGTGCTGTGCTGGCTGTACTGTGTTGTGCTGTGCTGAGTTGTGCTGTGCTGAGTTGTGCTGTGCTGGCTGTACTGTGTTGTGCTGTGCTGAGTTGTGCTGTGCTGAGTTGTGCTGTGCTGAGTTGTGCTGTGTTGAGTTGTGCTGTGCTGAGTTGTGCTGTGCTGAGTTGTGCTGTGCTGAGTTGTGCTGTGCTGTGCTGGCTGTACTGTGTTGTGCTGTGCTGAGTTGTGCTGTGCTGAGTTGTGCTGTGCTGTGCTGGCTGTGCTGGCTGTACTGTACTGTGTTGTGCTGTGCTGAGTTGTGCTGTGCTGGCTGTGCTGTGCTGAGTTGTGCTGTGCTGTGCTGGCTGTACTGTGTTGTGTTGTGTTGTGTTGTGTTGTGTTGTGTTGTGTTGTGCTGTGCTGAGTTGTGCTGTGCTGAGTTGTGCTGTGCTGAGTTGTGCTGTGCTGTGCTGGCTGTACTGTGCTGTGCTGTGCTGTGCTGAGTTGTGCTGTGCTGTGCTGAGCTGGCTGTACTGTGTTGAGTTGTGCTGTGCTGAGTTGTGCTGTGCTGAGTTGTGCTGTGCTGAGTTGTGCTGTGCTGAGTTGTGCTGTGCTGTGCTGGCTGTACTGTGCTGGCTGTACTGTGTTGAGTTGTGCTGTGCTGTGCTGTGCTGTGCTGGCTGTACTGTGTTGAGTTGTGCTGTGCTGAGTTGTGCTGTGCTGTGCTGGCTGTACTGTGCTGTGCTGGCTGTACTGTGTTGAGTTGTGCTGTGCTGAGCTGTGTTGAGCTGGCTGTACTGTGTTGAGCTGGCTGTACTGTGTTGAGTTGTGCTGTGCTGAGTTGTGCTGTGCTGTGCTGGCTGTACTGTGCTGTGCTGGCTGTACTGTGCTGTGCTGGCTGTACTGTGCTGTGCTGGCTGTACTGTGCTGGCTGTACTGTGTTGAGTTGTGCTGTGCTGTGCTGGCTGTACTGTGTTGAGTTGTGCTTTGCTGTGCTGAGTTGTGCTGTGCTGTGCTGTGCTGGCTGTACTGTGTTGTGTTGTGCTGTGCTGAGTTGTGCTGTGCTGAGTTGTGCTGTGCTGTGCTGAGTTGTGCTGTGCTGTGCTGTGCTGTGCTGAGTTGTGCTGTGCTGAGTTGTACTGTGCTGTGCTGAGTTGTACTGGCTGTACTGTGCTGAGTTGTGCTGTGCTGAGTTGTGCTGGCTGTACTGTGTTGAGTTGTGCTGTGCTGAGTTGTACTGTGCTGTGCTGAGTTGTGCTGGCTGTACTGTGTTGAGTTGTGCTGTGCTGAGTTGTGCTGGCTGTACTGTGCTGAGTTGTGCTGTGCTGAGTTGTACTGTGCTGGCTGTACTGTGTTGAGTTGTGCTGTGCTGTGCTGAGTTGTGCTGTGCTGAGTTGTGCTGTGCTGAGTTGTGCTGTGCTGAGTTGTGCTGTGCTGAGTTGTGCTGTGCTGAGTTGTGCTGTGCTGAGTTGTGCTGTGCTGAGTTGTACTGTGCTGGCTGTACTGTGTTGAGTTGTGCTGTGCTGAGTTGTGCTGTGTTGAGTTGTGCTGTGCTGAGTTGTACTGTGCTGAGTTGTGCTGTGCTGAGTTGTGCTGTGTTGAGTTGTGCTGTGCTGGCTGTACTGTGTTGAGTTGTGCTGTGCTGAGTTGTGCTGTGCTGAGTTGTGCTGTGCTGAGTTGTGCTGTGTTGAGTTGTACTGTGCTGGCTGTACTGTGCTGAGTTGTGCTGTGTTGTGCTGTGCTGTGCTGAGTTGTGCTGTGCTGAGTTGTGCTGTGCTGAGTTGTGCTGTGCTGAGTTGTGCTGTGCTGAGTTGTACTGTGCTGAGTTGTGCTGTGCTGAGTTGTGCTGTGCTGAGTTGTGCTGTGCTGAGTTGTGCTGTGCTGAGTTGTGCTGTGCTGAGTTGTGCTGTGCTGAGTTGTGCTGTGCTGAGTTGTGCTGTGCTGAGTTGTGCTGTGCTGAGTTGTGCTGTGCTGTGTTGTGCTGTGCTGAGTTGTGCTGTGCTGAGTTGTGCTGTGCTGAGTTGTGCTGTGCTGAGTTGTGCTGTGCTGAGTTGTGCTAAGTTGAGCTGTGCTGAGCTGAGATGTAATGTAATGCGATGATATGTACCTGTATGTTTTTCTGCCTTCTTCGAAGTTTCGGGTTTTTCTTCCGGTATAATCAATCGACCATCATTCGCAAGCTCAAAACCTGAATCACCGACTCTACTCCTGTCCACTGGCTCCGTTCCTATAAAAAATAATATTAAACAATTATAATAAGGAAAGAATCTTGCTTTTTATAGTAGATCACCAGCTATAATTCAAATTCAAAGTAAAGTTAACCCTTTCAATACTAGCGGCCTTCCAATGACGTCTGGCGTTGCCAGAGTAAAATACTAAAAGGAAATCCAGAGTTGAGAAGGTTAAAGCACTTACCAGTGACATGTTGAGAAATATTAGTACTGAGAAGATCCACAGGTTCATCAGGTTGACTCTCGCGAATAAAAGCTTTCGACAGCGTTTTCTGTGGCTTGTGTTCCTATCAATATCAACACATCCAAAATATAAATACCCAATGTTCTCTATAGTTTTATTTCTGATTTCTATTGTCTTACCTTCTTTCTTGGAACAGTGTCATTATCATCACCATCATCATCATCATCAGATCCAAACATCAAGTCTTCGTAACTTAAAAGATATAAGATTCACATGAGCCAATTCTTTCTTTCTTTCTTTCTTTCTTTCTTTCTTTCTTTCTTTCTTTCTTTCTTTCTTTCTTTCTTTCTTTCTTTCTTTCTTTCTTTCCCTCCCT
>OZ036007.1:4469996-4644996 GCA_964035015.1 Corallium rubrum | reverse complement strand
ACGGACGGACGGACGGACGGACAGACAGACAGACAGACAGACAGACAGATAGACAGACGATACGGTCAACCGTCGTAATGGACGAGGAATACCTACCCAAATTTTCTCATCAACCTTTCAAACAACACCTGCGCTTTAAATCGAAACTTATTTCTGCTGTCTTCATTCCAGTTAACAAGAGCCACAACCTGCAAAAGTATTGTTAAGTATATATATAGTAAAGAGAAATACTATGTCAAAAACATTGTTGCTGGTGTTAACCCTTTATTGGTCAGATATCCACCCTTGAGGAGCAAAATCGTCTGGCGTTAGCAGCGAACGCAGGTCGTCTAATAAGGGTACACACGTAAAAACGCACAAGCTGTTACAGACCTGCAAGAAAGTTGTTACAAGGCTGTTCAACAGGTTGTCACTGTCATGTGTTCGCACTGGCAGTCCCAGTCTGTTAACATGTCTGTAACAGGTTGTTGACAACTTGTAACAAGGCTGATGACTCCAACAGACTGATGACAAGTTGTTCCAACAACCTGTTACCGCTCTGCACTCAACGAGTTGTTAACAGATTGATGCTAACAAGGTTGTAGCAGCTTCTTGAATGAATAGCATTGTTACAACCTGTTAACAGCCTTGCTACAAGTCTGTTGCGAACACATCCTGTTGACAAGCTGTGAGATTTTTACGTGTGTAGTTCACTTCGATATGACCTGCCGAACGCATTTATTTTGTATTCAATGTTTGTCATGGTTCGTGAGAAAATATCAACGCAACGTTGAAACTTGAAACGGAAGCAATACCAACGGAAAGTTACACCCCTTATTCGTCATTGATTTGATCTGTCAAACGTATAGTTGTCATTGGACAACGTTTGTTTCAAAACTCGAAAACAACTAGTTATTCGCTAAATGCTAAACGTTTGAACGCAAATGGCAGTAAAGATACATTGAAAGTAAATAGATTACAAACCAATTCCTGGAGAAATGGAGAGAAATCTTCTGCACTTGTTACGCTTATTGCAACCTTGAAGAAGCCGAGAGCTGACTTGACAATTTCTCTCTTCGTGGAAAGCAGAAGATTAGTCATAGTTTTTATCAGCTGTTCAAGAACCTGACGAGAAATTGAACCTAAAATAAACAAGAGAGCCTGAACACCAGCATTTGGGGACGATAATGGTCCTAATGATAATGGTAACAGGGATGTGCTAGGATGTTGCGCTGATAATAATGATAACGACGATGGTGGTGGTGATGGTGGTGACTGGTGATGATAGCGGTGGTGATGGTGGTAGTGGTGGTACTGGTGGTGGTGATGATGATGGTGGTAGGTAGTGGTGATGGTGGTAGTGGTACTGGTAGTGATGATGGTGGTGGTAGTGGTGGTAGTAGTGATGATGGTGGTGGTAGTGTTGGTGATGGTGGTAGTGATGATGATGGTGGTGGTAGTGATGGTGGTGGTAGTGATGATGATGGTGGTAGAGGTGGCGATGGTGGTGATGATGATGGTGGTAGTGATGATGATGGTGGTAGTGGTGGTGATTGTGGTGGTGGTGATGGTGGTCGAGATAATGGTGGTGGTGACTGGTGATGGTAGTGGTGGTGATGGTGGTAATGATGATGGTAGTGATGATGATGATAATGGTGGTGGTGACTGGTGATAGTAGTGGTGGTGGTGACTGGTGATAGTAGTGATGGTGGTAGTGGTAGAAATGGTAGTGATGATGGTAGTATAATGATGATGACGGTAGTGGTAATGATGGTGATGGTGGTGGTGGTGATGATGGTGATGATGGTGATGATGATGGTGATGATCATGATAATGATCATGAAGACCCTAATATTATAATAATGATAATAATATTAAAAATACAATATTTACCTTTGTATTCATAAATAATTTTAGAGATAGCTATGATCGTTCCACTGACCATATTAGGTGAGCCACCGAATCCAGCGACCAAAGTTCCCAAATAAGACTCAATACATGCTAAAGAGAAGGAAAATCGAATATAGTAAGTTTATTTCCTAATTCTACAATAATAAGACAAATAAATTCACCTTGAATGCTTTGATCTGAACAACGAATGAGAGTTTCTCCAATCTCAACAATTAGTTTGAGAGAGGCTGTCCTGGCTTTTGAATTGACCTCCTTGGTGCAGAGAATAACCTAAAACAACACACTCGTGTAAGTTCTGAAAGAACTAGCAAAACGTTCGCGGGATAAACATTTCTCAGCAAGTGAGAATACAGATTAGTGTTCGAAGAAAAGCGTGTACCTCGGGCACGATTGCGTTGAGAAATGATTCTTGACCAGGAGAAAGTTTCTTTATAACTTGAATAAGACATCGAAGACGAGGCTTTAAATAGAATAAACAAAGCTAAATGAGCCACAATAACAACAAGTTACAGTCAAAAATCAAAATCGAAATACCTTCCCACTTCTTCTTCTGTAGTTCGTTGCGTATTACTGTATTTCTGTAGCCGCTAATCGAAGCCTGAGAAATTTTGTTGTTGAAAACTGTACATAAATAGTATAATTTAGCTTTAAATGGCATTTAATCATAAAACAATGGATGTTTATCTCAAATGGATAGCAACAGACAAATATACATTAAGAAGTGGCGGCTTTTGTCGCTAGACTTTCCTCACGCTTCAGTAGCGGCTACAGAAATACACAACCAACTACAGAAGCGGAACTGGGAAGGTATTTTCATTTTGACTGTAAAACAATAGTTTTAATCCTTTGAACGTTTTCATGGCGATAAAGTAATATAAATAAGTTTTGTGGAAACACCACGTAAAATATTTCTTTGCTAAGCTTTCGGCCTGTTGACTCAGGCCTTCATCAGAGCAATGACAACAAGTTGTTGGCTCACGTCATTTATAAACTAAGCAACTGATCAATTAAATCACGTAAGAATACAATGGCGTATCACGTTAATTTTATTAATTAGAAAACAAAATCAAGAATGTTCTCCGAGGGAAATTTCTCAGGAGGGACAGCCATTAAATAGCACGTGGCATGCCCTATTCGGAGAACATTCTTGATTTTATAAATAAGTTTTGTGGAAACACCACGTAAACTATTTCTTTTTTTTTCTATTTCTATTTTTTATTTCTTAACTATTTCTATTTCTATTTCTTATTTAGTTTACGTGGTGTTTCCACAAAACTTATTTATATTACTTTATCGCCATGAAAACGTTCAAAGAATTAATTATTCTTGATTTTGTTTTCTAATTAATAAAATTAACGTGATACGCCATTGTATTCTTACGTGATTTAATTGATCAGTTACTTAGTTTATAAATGACGTGAGCCAACAACTTGTTGTCATTGCTCTGATGAAGGCCTGAGTCAACAGGCCGAAAGCTTAGCAAAGAAATATTTTACGTGGTGTTTCCACAAAACTTATTTATAAAACAATAGTTTTGCTACATAAGATAAGAAGTAATAGTTCAAATACGAGACGGAGGACTTAACCGGGATTTCAAAGTCCGAGTGCTTTTTAATGCACGAAGGCTTTGTAATCCCGATAAAGTCCGACGTCGAGTATTTGAACTAAAACTCCGAAGATACCTCTGAAACGTAATATAATTTGCCTTATTTCAAAGTACTAGTACTTTTCCTCCGATTTCAACGCACTAGTACTTTCCTCCGATTTCAAAGCACTGATTAAACATTAATTTCTTTTGTTTTTGGTTCATGAATTATTAATGAGATTGAGAAATATATAAGCAGTATACAGGATGTAAACAACAGAGCATAATTGATACTGAGAGTGAAAAAACTAGAGTGTTGCGTAGGCAGTGTTTTAGATAGAGCAAAGTGAAAAGATGGTAAACTGCCGAGAATAGTTTTGATAACCAAATACTGACGTTTCAAGCAGAGTCCTTCGTCAGAGTAAAATGCCAACTCCAGCCACACGTAAATGTTTGTATAGCTTACCGCTTTTGATACTGAAGTGGCCGTTGTCAAGGATTTCAGCAATAATTCCTGTATTTCACTCGTATGTAACGATACAAATTCTTCTGTTGATTTTGAAGTTGAACTACAGATCTCTTCTAACACACGATAACACTTCTTCTGAAGTCTCGAATCTTTAACCTGAAATTTTTAATAAATGAATTAAATAAGCTATTAAATTTAACCTTCTCTCCAATAGACATTTCTATATTTACTCCACTTTTCTATTAACCTCTCTCTCTCTCTCTGATAATTCTCCCTCTCTCTAGTATAATCTCCCTCTATTAATTATCCTCTCAATAAGCCCCTACTTTATTAACCTCTTCACTATTACTCCCCTCTATTAAGCCACCCTCTCAATCTAATAAGCCATAAGCCCCTACTGTATTAACCTTTCTTCCCTATTAACCCCCTCTTTATTAAGCCACCCTCACGTAACGCCCTCTCTATTAAGCCACCTTCTCTTAACCCCCTCTCTATTAAGCCATGCTCTCTTAACGCCCTCTTAACCCCCTCTCTATTAAGCCACCTTCTCTTAACCCCCCCTCTATTAAGCCACCCTCTCTTAACTCCCTCTCTATTAAGCCATCCTCTCTTAACTCCCTCTCTATTAAGCCACCCCCTCTTAACTCCCTCTCTATTAAGCCACCCTCTCTTAACTCCCTCTCTATCAAGCCACCCTCTCTTAACCGTCTCTCTATTAAGGCACCCTCTCTTAACTCCCTCTCTATTAAGCCACCCTCTCTTAACCCTCTCTCTATTAAGCCACCCTCTCTTAACTCCCTCTCTATTAAGCCACCCTCTCTTAACTCCCTCTCTATTAACCCACCCTCTCTTAACTCCCTCTCTATTAAACCACCCTCTCTTAACCCCCTCTCTATTAAGCCATGCTCTCTTAACGCCCTCTTAACCCCCTCTCTATTAAGCCACCTTCTCTTAACCCCCCCTCTATTAAGCCACCCTCTCTTAACTCCCTCTCTATTAAACCATCCTCTCTTAACTCCCTCTCTATTAACCCACCCTCTCTTAACTCCTTCTCTATTAAGCCACCCTCTCTTAACTCCCTCTCTATTAAGCCACCCTCTCTTAACTCCCTCTCTATTAAGCCATCCCTCTCTTAACTCCCTCTCTATTAAGCCACCCTCTCTTAACTCCCTCTCTATTAAACCACCCTCTCTTAACTCCCTCTCTATTAAGCCATCCTCTCTTAACCCTCTCTCTATTAAGCCACCCTCTCTTAACTCCCTCTCTATTAAACCACCCTCTCTTAACTCCCTCTCTATTAAGCCATCCTCTCTTAACCCTCTCTCTATTAAGCCACCCTCTCTTAACTCCCTCTCTATTAAGCCACCCTCTCTAAACTCCTTCTCTATTAAGCCACCCTCTCTTAACTCATTCTCTATTAAACCACCCTCTCTTAACTCCCTCTCTATTAAGCCACCCTCTCTTAACTCCCTCTCTATTAAGCCATCCCTCTCTTAACTCCCTCTCTATTAAGCCACCCTCTCTTAACTCCCTCTCTATTAAGCCACCCTCTCTTAACTCTCTCTCTATTAAGCCACCCTCTCTTAACTCCCTCTCTATTAAACCACCCTCTCTTAACTCCCTCTCTATTGAGCCATCCTCTCTTAACCCTCTCTCTATTAAGCCACCCTCTCTTAACTCCCTCTCTATTAAACCACCCTCTCTTAACTCCCTCTCTATTAAGCCACCCTCTCTTAACTCCCTCTCTATTAAGCCACCCTCTCTTAACGCCCTCTCTATTAAGCCATCCCTCTCTTAACCCTCTCTCTATTAAACCACCCTCTCTTAACCCCCTCTCTATTAAACCACCCTCTCTTAACTCCCTCTCTATTAAGCCACCCTCTCTTAACCCTCTCTATTAAGCCACCCTCTCTTAACTCCCTCTCTATTAAACCACCCTCTCTTAACTCCCTCTCTATTAAGCCATCCTCTCTTAACCCTCTCTCTATTAAGCCACCCTCTCTTAACTCCCTCTCTATTAAACCACCCTCTCTTAACTCCCTCTCTATTAAGCCATCCTCTCTTAACCCTCTCTCTATTAAGCCACCCTCTCTTAACTCCCTCTCTATTAAGCCACCCTCTCTAAACTCCTTCTCTATTAAGCCACCCTCTCTTAACTCATTCTCTATTAAACCACCCTCTCTTAACTCCCTCTCTATTAAGCCACCCTCTCTTAACTCCCTCTCTATTAAGCCATCCCTCTCTTAACTCCCTCTCTATTAAGCCACCCTCTCTTAACTCCCTCTCTATTAAGCCACCCTCTCTTAACTCTCTCTCTATTAAGCCACCCTCTCTTAACTCCCTCTCTATTAAGCCATCCTCTCTTAACCCTCTCTCTATTAAGGCACCCTCTCCTAACTCCCTCTATTAAGCCACCCTCTCTTAACCCTCTCTCTATTAAGCCACCCTCTCTTAACTCCCTCTCTATTAAACCACCCTCTCTTAACTCCCTCTCTATTAACCCACCCTCTCTTAACTCCCTCTCTATTAAGCCACCCTCTCTTAACTCCCTCTCTATTAAGCCATCCCTCTCTTAACCCTCTCTCTATTAAACCACCCTCTCTTAACCCCCTCTCTATTAAGCCACCCTCTCGTAACTCCCTCCCTATTAAGCCATCCCTCTCTTAACTCCCTCTCTATTAAGCCACCCTCTCTTAACGCCCTCTCTATTAAGCCATCCCTCTCTTAACTCCCTCTCTATTAAGCCACCCTCTCTTAACTCCCTCTCTATTAAGCCACCCTCTCTTAACGCCCTCTCTATTAAGCCATCCCTCTCTTAACTCCCTCTCTATTAAGCCACCCTCTCTTAACTCCCTCTCTATTAAGCCATCCCTCTCTTAACTCCCTCTCTATTAAGCCACCCTCTCTTAACTCCCTCTCTATTAAGCCGCCCTCTCTTAACTCCCTCTCTATTAAGCCGCCCTCTCTTAACTCCCTCTCTATTAAACCACCCTCTCTTAACCCCCTCTCTATTAAGCCACCTTCTCGTAACTCCCTCTCTATTAAGCCATCCCTCTCTTAACCCCCTCTCTATTAAGCCATCCCTCTCTTAACTCCCTCTCTATTAAACCACCATCTCTTAACTTCCTCTCTATTAAGCCACCCTCTCTTAACTCCCTCTCTATTAAGCCACCCTCTCTTAACTCCCTCTCTATTAAGCCATCCCTCTCTTAATTCCCTCTCTATTAAGCCATCTCTCTCGTAACTCCCTCTCTATTAAACCACCCTCTCTTATCCCCCTCTCTATTAAGCCATCCCTCTCTTAATGCCCTCTATTAATTAACCTCCTCTCTATTAAGTCACTCTATCTATTGAGCTCCCTTCTCCTTCAATCCACTTTCTATCAACTCATCCCTCTCTATTAAAAACTTCCCCCTAAAATAAAATAAGTTCATGCATGGGAGATTAATAGAGCTTTTACACTATATTGCACCAAACACTGACCTGCAACCAAGGTAATATTTTCTGATACAGACTTTCAATTGACCCTTGATCCAAATATGGAACCATAGCTATTACAAGATCCATTAGCATATGTCTGTGAAGTATTACACAAAAATTAGGCCAAAAAAAACACCTGGCTTTCCTATTTCTCTTCACAAAAACGTAGGTAGGGTAGGTCGGATTTACTTTTTTTTTTACTTTTTTTTTTAATTTAGTGCCTAGGAATTACAATAATATTCTTCCCAACACCAAATGTCAGTTACACTAACACATCTATTAAAGCTAATTTTGAGCACATTACTAGGTTCTGACGCCACGCTTGCTATCTCAAGATGCAAATCATGCTGCAACTCGGGTCCATGCTCCTTAAAAATTCAATAAAAAGATCAGGGTCGGCATGTTGCTAGCAAAAAAAACTAGGTAGGGTCGGGAAACGGGAAACCCAGGTTTCTGGTTTTTTTTTGCCTTAGAACAAACACGCCCACCGAACGGACCTTCATTTTCAACTACTGATTTATATCACCGGTCAACACAACTAAATCAACTTGTAGAATTGTGTTGGCCCCTTACGGAGGGAACTGTTATTACCATTAGGACTAAACCTAAATAAGCTGAAGTAGATTCAAAGTGCATCAACTCACTTCTTTTCTAGTGTGGTTTCATCAAGTTGAATTCTTTCAAGAGCTTTTCCATAGAATTTTTTTACTAACTTTAATGAAAAACAACGAAATTGAACTTAATCCATTCACGTCTGAAGAGATTCCAAAAAAATCTTGGTCGCCAAAAACTATTTGTCAAAAGATCACACTACCTGCTGATCAGTGATTTGAAGATAACATTTCAACGTTTCCAAAATAGGTAATGAAACTGAATCATTCCTTTCATCGCACGCCGTGTATATATTAAACAATATCGGGAGGTAATTCTTGGCAAATTTTGATAGCTCTTTACAGTTTTCCTCTGCAACAAATTACAAGAGAAATCAAATTACAGTATCGTGTTGTGGCACTTAAGGCAGGAAAGGGTGAGAAAAGAAATGATATAAATAAGAAGAGAAGAGAAGAGAAAAGAAGGGAAGGGAGGGGAAGGGAGGGGAAGGGAGGGGAAGGGAGGGGAAGGGAAGGGCAGGGAAGGGAAGGGAAGGGAAGGGAAGGGAAGGGAAGGGAAGAGACGAGACGGAGAGGGGAGAGAAGGGAAGGGAAGGGAAGAGAAGAGAAGAGAAGAGAAGAGAAGAGAAGAGAAGAGAAGAGAAGAGAAGAGAAGAGAAGAGAAGAGAAGAGAAGAGAAGAGAAGAGAAGAGAAGAGAAGAGAAAAGAAGGGAAGGGAAGGGAAGGGAAGGGAAGGGAAGGGAAGGGAAGGGAAGGGAAGGGAAGGGAAGGGAAGGGAAGGGAAGGGAAGGGAAGAGAAGAGAAGAGAAGAGAAGAGAAGAGAAGAGAAGAGAAGAGAAGAGAAGAGAAGAGAAGAGAAGAGAAGAGAAGAGAAGAGAAGAGAAGAGAAGAGAAGAGAAGAGAAGAGAAGAGAAGACAAGAGAAGACAAAATAAAGCACTAACCATTGTGAAGGTTTTTTGATACTAAAATCCGAATGGCCTGACAAATCGTCATTCGTAATTCCACTCTCTCGTTTACCAGTGTTCCCAATGTCTTAGCTACAGATTTGAAGTTCTAATAAAAAAAACAACAGAAGACGTATTTTTTCATTTCATATACCTTTTAAAGAGTGTTGTTTCAAATAAAATCGATGCTAAACCATAGACCAAGTGTTCTTATATATCAACAAAAGGAACCTTTCTTTACATTGTACAGTATATTGTATACCTGACACAAATCTGTTGGCTTGGTGCAAAATGCCGGTAAAAGATCCCATATCTTAAAATCAAGAAAAATTGACTGATGAATACTTCTCAAACTCATAATTAATGAATTATCGTTGGCAATCCATGAACGTATACCACATCACATACATGAGTTTGATAGGAAGTTTCCTACAGGTTTACATTGGGTAGTGAACTAGATCACATTTCTTAATTTGCATATTGAAGTCAATGAAAAAAACACCGCGAATCGCGTTGCGAATACTCGTTTGAGAAGCAAGATCAAACACTCGTTTATCGTGTTTCATCAGGGGACTCCGGGCTACGCCCTCGGTTTTCATTTGAAATTACTTGATGAAAACTATTACTTATTCTGTTATTCAAACAAACGAATCTAGGGATTTTTAAGTATAAAATCATAACAGTCTTTAAGCAACTAATGTTGTACCACTCCATTCTCTTCTCCAAAAGTTAAAAACGAACTACAGTACCTGTAAGTACAATGTTTCAAAAACTTTTCCTTCCAATTCACTGCCGCTGTCCTTGAACCGTTGAGCTGTAGGGAAATTAATATGACAAATTTTCAGAAATTATTACTTTGAGGCCTGAACCTCTCTCTGTGCTGAATAAAATCGTCTGGCGTTAGCCAGAATAAAATACTAAAGACTCGTCATCATGCAGGCTTCAAAGTGTTAAAGAGATAGGCTTTAACACTTTGAGGCCTGGACCTCTCCCTGTGCTGAATAAAATCGTCTGGTGTTAGCCAGAATAAAATACTAAAGACTCGTCGTCAGGCTTTAAAGTGTTAAAGATGTTAGGCCAATAAGTGGAAACTAGACTTTTGCAAGATTAGAAGCGGTTACCTTTTAAATGAAGCGTATTTGCCAACGGTAAGAGTGTGTCAAAAAAGTACATCATTTCTGTTTCACAAACATGACCTCTCATGACGGGCAACATCCAACTACGTGGAAACTCACAAACATCACTAAGAAAGAAACATAATAAACAATAAGAGTGCACTCTAGAGACTGGCCTAGCTCAAAAGACCTACACATGTACGAATGAATAAAATTCACTTGATTGCACTCGTACCAAAATTATGCAAAAACATTTGCATATAATAAGGATAATGAGAGCAATCAAGCATTTCTTCTACACGGAGAATCTTGTGATCATATTTTTATTAAATTCTCATCCAAAGCTCAACCAAACTTTAGTGGGTTGGTCCTTGGTCTAGGATCAATTTTCCACATTTTCATGAAAACTTGTGCAGTACTTTGTGAGGTATCTTGGTGACAGACAGACAGACATGCAGACAGGCAGACAGACAGACAGACAGACAGATGGACGGACGGACGGACAGACAGACAGACAGACAGACGGACGGACAGACAGACGGACGGACAGACAGACGGACAGACCGACGGACAGACCGACGGACAGACCGACGGACAGACCGACGGACAGACCGACGGACAGACCGACGGACAGACCGACGGACAGACCGACGGACAGACCGACGGACAGACCGACACGACGACACAGACCGACGGACAGACCGACGGACAGACCGACGGACAGACCGACGGACAGACCGACGGACAGACCGACGGACAGACCGACGGACAGACCGACTGACAGACCGACGGACAGACAGACGGACAGACCGACGGACAGACCGACGGACAGACCGACGGACAGACCGACGGACAGACCGAAGGACAGACCGACGGACAGACCGACGGACAGACCGACGGACAGACCGACGGACAGACCGACGGACAGACCGACGGACAGACCGACGGACAGACCGACGGACAGACCGACGGACAGACCGACGGACAGACCGACGGACAGACCGACGGACAGACCGACGGACAGACCGACGGACAGACGGACGGACGGACAGACCGACGGACAGACCGACGGACAGACCGACGGACAGACCGACGGACAGACCGACGGACAGACCGACGGACAGACCGACGGACAGATAGACGGACGGACGGACGGACAGACAGACAGACAGACAGACAGACAGACAGACAGACAGACAGACAGACAGACAGACAGACAGACAGACAGACAGACAGACAGACAGACAGACACCGACCGACAGACAGACAGACAGACACCGACCGACCGACAGACAGAGTACTCCGTGGGAAGTGTTTTAGATGCTTTACTGCCTAAACTTACTTCTCTTTTTCTAAGTCCAAAGGAACTACACTTAAAACAAATCTGGGAAAAAAAAGATATAAAATGACAAATCTATAGTCAAATAATCATCGTCAATCACTACTCGCATTACTACTTGATTTTAGTAATATCTGGCATGCTTAACAGTTCAAATCCTTTTTGGTGACAAGAGATAAATATCTTTAAGTTTTCCTACCTTGGTCCCATACTACGAAATGCCATTCCAACGGTTCTTTCTATCTCATGACGACACCGAATATCGCGGCTGTTGTGAAGGTTGCACAGCGAAATGAGACACTAGATGTATGGAGAAAAGTATAGAAAACAACGGACATATTAAGAAAGCAAAACAGGTTGAGAAAGCAACTCTCGAAATGCCAATTACCACCCATCACCACCACCACCATCACGACCACTATCACCGCAACCGTCACTACCGCAAACACAACTATCACAACCACCGCAACTATACCACCCCAAGACCAACACCACTACCACCAACACCACTACCAACAACACGACCAACACCACTAACACCAACAACACGACCAACACCAACAACACGACCAACACCAACAACACGACCAACACCACTAACACCAACAACACGACCAACACCACTAACACCACCACCACTACAACCACCACCACCAACACCAACAACAACACAACCAACACCACAAACAACAACACGACCAACATCACTACCACCACCACCACCACCACCACCACCACCAACAACAACAACACAACCAACACCACAAACAACAACACAACCACCACCACTACCACCACCACCACCACCACCACCACCAACAACAACAACAACACGACCAACACCACTACTACGAACAACACGAACAACACCACAAACAACAACAACACCACGACCAACACCACTACTACCACAACACCACCCACCACCACCACCACACCACAAACACAAATACCACCACCTCACTAATACTTCTACGTTTATTAATACTCATAACCAAGCTCGTGGCAACGCTGCAGCAGCCTTCGTACCAAATCGAGCGCCAGACTAGAATGCTCACAACGTACAACCATAAAACGTTAGCCTCCCTCTGATGTTTATAAATAAGAATCAATGTGGAATAGATCATCACTTTTTTTTCCCAACAAAATTTTTTAATAAGATCCAATGTAGGATTACATATAACATTCAATTACAAATAGTATATTATATAAATTTTAAACCTATACAAAACGTGTATTTTTACAAAATGGTTATCACCTTTTTTAGTTTCTCAGGACAAAATCTCCCAAATATCTTGAAAACAAAAAAGAAATAAGAAAGATCATATAAAACGTCTTTATCCTACAACGTTTTTAAAAAGCTCCAGCGAAGTCCGTTACACATTTACAGATCTTCATACAATAAAATCAAGAGAATTGTTACCTCAAAGAATTTGGCTATTACATCCAGAATAACTTTCCAAGAGCCTTGATACCTGTACTTAAGTCCTGATTCCAAGTATCTATAACATTAAACATAAAATACAGTCCATCTTTCTCAATCTGATCAACTACAGTCAACTATCAATCTGGTCAATTATCTCAATTTTGCAACAAATTCAGTGCCAAAAAATCCAAATTTTACATATATTTGTTTTTAAAACGTGAAAAATAAGATTTTTGCGGAAAAAATTACTTCAATGTATCACATCACATGAAGATCTTTCAGGTGGTTTTTGCTCAGGTCAATTTTTTCTCCGAAATGGTGTTTTTGAAAAATTACAACTACACGACGTTTAAGCCTGGTTTTCATTTGTCGCATTTCATCGCCGATCATCGCCGATGCTCACATTTGTGACGATTGGGGATTGTCTGGGATGATCGCCGATCATCCCAGACAGTCGCCGTCGATAATCGATCAATGCGGGGAAATAATATTTTTTTTGTCAAAATGGGCGCCCCCTAAACAACAGATTATTACTCTATACGAAGCTTTCACTCGTCATAGCGCTGGTACTGTGTAAGAAATATAGAAAGAAGAGTTTCTGGGTGCGAAAAATATTTGAGACAAGGGAAGAACCGAAGAATCATGGCAATTTCATGCATGTTTGAAGTGCTTGCTCTTCTTCCAGAGACTGGGTCGTAATTTGTCTTATTTCATCGGATTTCGTTTTCATTTGTTTTGCTTGTCTTAATTCATCGGCGACAGTCGGCAATCATCGGGGGAAACAAATTTTTTTGGTTCTTGCGATGATCGCCGATAATTGGGGATTGTCCCCGATTGTCGGTTTTCATAATCCTGCTTTATCGCAATTCATCGCAAAGCTGTATCGCCAATGATCGGCGATGAATTACGATATATGAAAACAGTGTAAATATGTTTCGCTGAAATTTCCGTGGGTTACTAATCACATACTCTCTTATAAAAACGTTTCGGTGATTTTTGATAAGTTATATCATATTTAGCTATTTATCACGTTATGAACTTAGGAGATGTGAATTATATTGTTATATACAGTACCTTAATATGATTATGACTGGAGAGCTAATCGTTTCTTTATTTCCAGTAAATATTTCGTCTGCAAGTTTTTGGGCAATTGGACACAAGCACTCGTCAAGTAAACACTAAAGATAAGATTAGCATGAAGTTGTCTATTAGTTATAGTGTATAAAGAAAACTGAAAACAACTTTACAGTCAGTTCAGCTTTCATCTTGCTTTTGAAATCCGAAACGTATAATTGAAATGAACATTCCGAACTTACGTTGCAATGTTCAGAACTACATTGCGAGGTAGATACAATTTGTCGGCAATTTGTTTCTATTTAACCAAGTATCTATCATTCTTCATTTCCATAAAACACTATACAACAAATAACCTTCTACTCCGTGACTTCGCCAAAGGAATTCAATTCAAAGCTTATTAAATTCGAACTTCACAATGAACTTCGCGAACTTCCGTACCAAGTTCCCAACCTTCCAACAAATGTTGACAAACGAATTTCAAAAGCAAGCTGAAACGGACTATAAAGTATCTATGAAATAAAAAACTTCGTTTGCATGTTTATTGTTTTAATAAACAGAGGAGCATGGCGCTATGAACTTAAAGTTTGCCATGGATAGTTCGTTTTTTAAAAAAATAAAGGCTTTCAGTAACAATGCCTTATGATGTACGCAAATGGATCATTGCTGCTGAACTCCATAGTTCTTATGCACATAAAAGTAGCGTGCTGCGTAGGCAGTGTAGAAACAACAATCGAAATATATAAAGGTTAGATATACTGCCGAAACAGAGAACGTAGGAGTCTAACGTTTCGAGCGAAGGCCCTTCGTTAGACTCCTACGTTCTCTGTTTCGGCAGTATATCTAACCTTTATATATTTCGATTGTTCTTATGCATAGTTGTCCATTTGCGTACCTCATGAGGCATTGTTGGCGAAAACCCAAATTTTCCCCCAAAACGAACTAGCCATGGCAAAATTTGATATAGTTAATAATGCAAAGACTATACACATCAGATTATCTTTCTGTGAATGCTACGTGTATTGCGAGGTTACCTTCATTGTGGTGGCAGCCGTAGTTTTCACAGTGGCATGATGGGAAAGGAAGTACGTCATACACGAAGCAAAGATTTTCGGACAAGCCTCGGCACACAGTTGATTGTCTAGGCTTGAAACAAAGACGACAACGTTCACAAAAAAGCAGAAAAGAAATGTCAAAGGACTCAATTCAAAATACTTTATCGTTAATAGAAAGTAAATATGATTATAGTCGAGATAGTGAGCAATCCTTACTTATGAAAGTTACAATAAGCTTTTTCCATCAGAGTCAGCCAAGCTACTGCTTGTTGTTCATCATCTGCACTGGGTTGGTAATCAAAAAGAGCCTGAAAACAATAAAAATTATGTATAGAATATAATATTATACTTATAAATATTATATTATAACAATAGAGCTGATGTTCGCGGGCATAAATATGTTTTGACGTCAGAAAGAATACTAATGAACATACAATTTTATATAAAGAATACTAATGAACATACAATTTTACATAAAGAATACTAATGAACATAACATCCAATAACGAATCGTTTTTGAAGCCATTCAAAACACTCGCATCGCGTGTTTTATCAGATCTAAAATCTCACGTGTTTTATCAGATCTAAAACACTCGGGCTGCGCCCTCGTGGTTTTACATCTGATAAAACACTCCTGCTCGTGTTTAAATATTACTTCTACACATAGTAGTACACTGTAAAATGTACTACGTGTAACTCTAGTTTAAACTTACATTAATAAGCTGTCCATTGAGTTGTGATGTCACTGTTGACGACGGCGGACTACCAGCAAACATACTGTTTAAAACTTGCAAACAATTCATGGACAGCATCTGGAAATCAAATCGTCAGTCAAAAAAGGCCACGTATCATTCATGTCGCATTGCGTGTTGTATTGAGTTGCCTGTACGATTGTATTGTGCGTCACGAGTTATGTTGCCTTGTGTTGTGCGTTACGCCGCATTATGTTGTTTTGCGTTGCGCATTATGTTGACTTGCCTGCGCGTTGTCTTGCGTTGTGCGTTGCGCATTATGTAGCCTTGCCTTGCGCGTTGCTTTGCTTCGTGCATTATGTTGACTTGACTTCAAGGTTGCTTTGTGTCGTGCATTATGTTGTCTTGGACGTTGCCTTGCGTTGTGCATGTTGTCTTGACTTGGGCGTTGTCTTGCGTTGCGCATTATGTTGTCTTGACTTGGGCGTTGCCTTGCGTTGTGCAATAAGTTGTCTTGACTTGGGCGTTGTCTTGCGTCGTGCGTTGCGCATTATGTTGTCTTGACTTGGGCGTTGCCTTGTGTTGTGCGTTGCACAATATGTTGCCTTGCCTTGCGCGTTGCTCTGCGTTGTGTTGCCTTGCGTGTTGCTTACTTGCTTTGCGTCGTGCATTATGTTGTCTTGACTTGGGCGTTGCCTTGCGTTGGTGTGTTGCGCATTATGTTGACTTGCCTGCGCGTTGTCTTGCGTTGTGCGTTGCGCACTTTGTAGCCTTGCGTTGCGCATTATGTAGCCTTGCCTTGCGCGTTGCTTTGCGTCGTGCATTATGTTGACTTGACTTCAAGGTTGCTTTGCGTCGTGCATTATGTTGTCTTGGCGTTGCCTTGCGTTGTGCGTTGCGCATTATGTTGTCTTGACTTGGGCGTTGCCTTGTGTTGTGCATTGTGCAATATGTTGCCTTGCCTTGCGCGTTGCTCTGCGTCGTGTTGCCTTGCGTGTTGCTTACTTGCTTTGCGTCGTGCGTTGCGCAATATGTTGTCTTGACTTGGGCGTTGCCTTGCGTTGGTGCGTTGCGCAATATGTTGCCTTGCCTTGTGCGTTGCTCTGTGTCGTGTAGCCTTGCCTTGCTTGCCTAGTTTCAAGATAAACGTCCGCGTGTCTTCTTTGACGACTTTCGCTGTTTTGATGCAAAAACTTACAAACAAATCGAATAATGACGACAAGATAAAATAATATAAAAATATTGAGTTCCAGGACTGCTTGGCGAGTTGTTTTTTGTTTGATAATATCAAGATATTTTGAGGTTTTATCCTCTAAATTGCGACGTTTTGCAAACGATCAGCAAACACTTCTCGGTAAATTCAGCTTGAAATACTAAAGTACATTAAGCGCATTTAGTTGTGAAATATTTTTATTTAAGTGAGTTAACAGTCATTAAAACAATACGTTGACGTTGATATATCCAAAGAAATTTTACAGTAAAATAGATAAATATGCCAAAATATGATTCAGAATAGCTGTCTAACCAACAAAGCACCTTTTCATCAAAATCATGAATATACTTACAGCATATAGATGTGCTTCAAGTCACGTTTGAATCCAACTGGATACGCGGCCAACGCGGAGTTGGATTCAAACGTGACTTGAAGAACATCTGAATTTCAATAAAAAATGTATGTACATGTATTACTTACGATATTTCCATGCGTCATAAGCTTAAGCATGGTTTCACAAAGAGACTTCACTTGCTAAATCAAAAGAAAATAAGTGATATTGTTAAATTACGCAAAAAAACAACCAAAAAGCTAAACTATATTCAAGCAATCACAAAAGAATTACAGTATTTCACCTGACTTGGCAAATTGGCCATAATACTCTTTAATAAACCTAAGATATGAAGAACTGAAACTGCTTGCTCCGGACCTATGGTACAATAACACGTCAATTAAATACAACTATTGTTGAAAACTTAGAGTTTCTCTAAAAGTGCAGACATGACGCAAAAATTAAGTCCGTTTTATTTATTTGAAAGAAGTGTTAAACCAAACAATGTATTGGCATAAACCTTTATATTTTTCTAATTCTTGAATGCAGAACTTTGCTGTTGGCTGACAAGCAGGATGAAACTCCAAATGTCCAGGGGCAGACTTTAGTAATATAGCAACAGATTCCTGTGAACATTTACGAACCTATATAAAAGAACATCACACTGTTTTTAAACCAGCCTTGGTGCACAACAAAATTTTATGACAGTATTGAAGCCACTAAACATATACTGTAGGTCTGAGGTTGGCAATAAAGCAAGTTTCACTAGTTTCAGTTTAAAGGTAGGGTTTTGCTGTTTCACAAAGCACCATTTTGCAAACTACAGTATATAACATTTCACAAAGTACCATTTCACAAAGTATCATTTCACAAAGTATCATTTCACAAAGTACCATTTTTCAGAGTACTATTTTGCAAAGTACCATTTTACAAAGTACCATTTCACAAAGTACCATGTTGAAAAGTACCTTTTCACAAAGTACCATTTCACAAAGTACCATTTCACAAAGTATCACTTCACAAAGTACCATTTCACAAAGTACCATTTCACAAAGTACCATTTCACAAAGTACCATTTCACAAAGTACCATTTCACAAAGTATCATTTCACAAAGTATCATTTCACAAAGTACCATTTCATGAAGTACCATTTCACAAAGTACTATGTTGAAAACTACCTTTTCACAAAGTACCATATTGCGAAGTACTATTTTGCAAACTACAATACCACAAAGTACAATTTTGCAAAGTACCATTTTGTGAAGTACTATTTTGCAAAGTACCATTTCACAAAGTATCATTTCACAAAGTATCATTTCACAAAGTACCATTTCATGAAGTACCATTTCACAAAGTACTATGTTGAAAAGTACCTTTTCACAAAGTACCATATTGCGAAGTACTATTTTGCAAACTACAATACCACAAAGTACAATTTTGCAAAGTACCTTTTTGTGAAGTACTATTTTGCAAAGTACCATTTTGTGAAGTACTATTTTGCAAAGTACCATTTTGTGAAGTACTATTTTGCAAAGTACCATTTTGTGAAGTACTATTTTGCAAAGTACCATTTTGTGAAGTACTATTTTGCAAAGTACCATTTTGTGAAGTACTATTTTGCAAAGTACCATTTTGTGAAGTACTATTTTGCAAAGTACCATTTCGCAAAGTACCATTTCACAAGGTACCATTTCACAAAGTACCATTTTGCAAAGTACCATGTTGAAAAGTACCATGTTGAAAAGTACCTTTTCACAAAGTACCATTTTGCAAAGTACCATATTGTGAAATACTATTTTGCAAACTACAATACCACAAAGTACCATTTCACAAAGTACCATTTTGCAAAGTACCATTTCACAAAGTACCATTTCACAAAGTACCATGTTGAAAAGTACCTTTTCATAAAGTACCATATTGCGAAGTACTATTTTGCAAACTACAATACCACAAAGTACCATTTTGCAAAGTACCATTTTGTAAAGTAGTATTTTGCAAAGTACCATTTCACAAAGTACCATTTTGCAAAGTACCATTTCACAAAGTACCATTTTGCAAAGTACCATTTCACAAAGTACCATTTTGCAAAGTACCATTTCACAAAGTACCATTTTGTAAAGTAGTATTTTGCAAAGTACCATTTCACAAAGTACCATTTTGCAAAGTACCATTTCACAAAGTACCATTTTGCAAAGTACCATTTCACAAAGTACCATTTTGCAAAGTACCATTTCACAAAGTACCATTTCAAAAAGTACCATTTCATAAAGTACCATTTCACAAAGTGGTACGCCAAAAAGTTCTAGGGTTTTGAGCGCATTTAACCAAAAATACGTGACATAGAAAAAATTCTCTCCTTAAATAATTTTCACACAGTACCTTGGGCTTAGAATGGACAGTAAAGATTAGTAATCCTTGATAAGATTTCAAGGTTGATGACTCTAACCAAACTGAAGTCTCTTGTACTTTTAATGCCTCAGCCAAACAACCAACAAGCTAAAATATAAAAGAAAAAAATTACAAAACTGTGAGAACTAATAAATAGAGGTGAGCCGATCATCGGCAAAACATCGGTAGAGCCGATTATCGGCTAGTTTTTCTCACAATCGGCCATCGGCCGATTGTCTTTCACCATCGGCCGATTGTCTTTCGCCATCGGATCGGTTGTCTCGTGACTCTCGTCTTCGTATTTCTGCTCTCTCGTCCTCGCACTACTATTTATAGTCTTTCTTTAATATCGGTTTTTCAGTATTTTAATTTAAGAAAATTGAAATCTACGGTATATTATCGGTATTGCGCGAACGCTGAAACCGATTATCACTGTTTTATTTTCTCTCGCGGATTTATTATTAGCCGCGATGTTTGTTGCAAGAAACTTCTGTTACGGAAATTAACAGAAACCAAACTCATTGCAGTTTATCGGGTGGGACAGAACGATCCTTTGTTTCGATCTCCCAGTGGAATAACATGTTTTGCGAAGCCCTATTTGTTTTGAATTTGAAACTATTTTCCAGCAAAATTTGTGACATAGTGTCATGACTCATCTTGAAGACGGCTAAGCACTAATGCATTTTCAAACATCGGTTTTGCCGATTAATCGGCCGATGGTGGGAAAATATCGGCTCTTAACAATCGGTATCAGCAATCGGCTTTTTTTAAACATTGGCTCACCTCTACTAATAAAATATTTTACTAATTGATATATACATGTACCTAAAAAAAAAAGGCTTTTGGCCAATCGGAATACACATATTCAAAATGCTATAATGCAATCATGGTATACTTACTGACTTGAGAAGTGCAGTTGCCTGTGAGTCAACTTTTGCAGCTAAAATGTTCAGAATAACTTGACAAATTGGTGAAAATTTCACTTGTAAAACTGATTTAGGTATCCTGTAAAAGAAAGTCAAGACTGTTTGGAAAGACTTCTTATTTATAAGTTCATTTTTTGGTATTCTTGGGTTTCTTGTAAAAGTTTTTAAGTTGTCAAAATGTTTGTTTTTTCCTGTTACCTTTTGATTACAAGAGCCAATAGAAAAGCAATAGCTCCCAGCGAACCTTCGTCATCAGTAGTTTCTAGTGCTGTCATCTATCAAATGTTAGAATTTTGTCATTAATCACTAATACTTCACAGACAAAACATTTAATCAGAAGCGCTAAATTGATGCACACTTGTCAAAATAAACAACATTGATGTGGCTGAAGAACAGCTATAATCGTAATAGACATGAAGTTGAACTTTCAATATGAGGTTTACATTGTTAAAAATATACTGTATTTTGTAAATTCAGAGGCTCACCAAAGCTGCAAAATATTCAGTTTCAGTTTCTTTTCCTCCATTCTTTCTTATTACCTAGCAAAACAAAATGCTAGGACTAAATTTACCAAAAAAAACATTGGCACTTACTGTATTTGAAAAATTGTAAATTTTTAATTAAATGTAATGTGATGTATAAACTACCTCAGTAACAGCAGCCAAAACAGCACAAATCTATAAAATCAACAGAAACCACAAATTGTACACTCTGTATGGTAAAAAAATGCTCAAAATCAAAGACATCCCTCCCCTCGTCAAGTGAATTACTAGGTAGTGTAATTTTCTGTAGTTGTGTGTTACTCTTCACACTTGTAATCAAGGGCAAAGAGTGACATGACATTCATTTTTTTAAGTGGAAACACCGCCCATCAAAACATGCTCAAAAGTTAACCATTTTGAAATTGACACCATGGGATTGACAAGATGTGATTGGCTGAGGACAAAAATATGTGTGCATTGAAGGGAAACTTGATATTATGTTCCCAAGGGAAACTTCTCTGTTTGATGTTGACAGTAGAACATGCTTGGAATGGACAGATAGTGTTTCTGCTTAGGTGCAGGCTTCGAAATAAGTGCCGGTCACTGACCGGTAAAATTTTACAGTTTGACCAGCAAATACCATCGCTTGGTGGACATGCATGACCGGTGAATTTTTGAATCCAAGTGAGAGCGAATGTGTCAAATTGTAATACGATATGCTGGTGTTGTGCCTACATACAAATATAGTTCATAATCTATATTATACCTGTAATACCTTTATCTGTCTGTGTGTGCGTGTTTGTTTGTCTCACCGTCGTTACCTAAAAACTCGAAAACGGTTACGCCGTTGGCCCGTTGTATAATTATTGTTTCTAAACTTACGAGCCACGCGAACGATGAGCGCAAATAAGTATAACTAAAAATGACCAGTAAAATTCCACTGTGACCGGCAAATTTATTGAGCCGCCGGCCGGTCATAGTGACGGTATACGTTTCAAATTTATTTCGAAGCCTCCTCAGGTGCAAACAAATATATATATATATATATATATATATATATATATATATATATATATATATATATAAAAAGTCATAATTGAGGGGAATTAATATCATAATTGTCATGATTGAGCACAGTGAGTACCATAAGGGATAATAACAATACCGTCCTGAAAATATCAGTAACCTGATATCCTGAACTTTCACGTGCAATTTTCACGAGATGCCCATGCAAAATGGCAGCCGAAATTTGATTCCCATTGTGCATTTTACAAACTTTCCAATCTGGAATGAGATAACCTGTTTATCACATACTTGTGCTTTTACCCACTGTCCTGGGACATGCTGTTTTTAAAATCTGCTCCTATCACCCTGATAAAAGCACAAGTATATTATAAAGTATCTTTATCATAATTTTATTGTATAGATCATTTTCATCTGATGTCACGGTGGCCATATTGGTGTACCAAAACAATGAAATGGCAGCCACATTGGTGTACGGCATGGGAATTAGCTCTTTCTTATTCAAATATTTTGTATTGTTTCACCACCCCAATGGGGCCACCAAAAACAATCTATATTGTTATATACCAAAGACTTTCGTTTGCCAATAATGAAATCCTATTGGTCAAATCATGGTCATGTGTTGTTCAACAAACTCAATGTTTCTTTCTGCCGAGGGAAACATTGCACTGTTTCCCTCTGACATCATCAACGAAGAAGGAAACAGTGCAATGCTTCCCTCTGATGTCAGCTTTAATCATGCGTTGTTCATGTGAATACACAATGATCATTGCATCAGATCAAGAACTTTGGACTTTTTGGAACATTTTGAAAACAAGAGCTGTTTTGAGCTTGTTTGGTACAAAATAGTCCATTTTCCAAAGGAAAGAATATCTATACATATCTTCAAAGAAAGTCTGAAGAAAACCTGGATAAATTTAAAGCTGTTCTTTGTACTTGTTGAGTCTAGCCTGTGTAGCAGGCTCTAAGTGGGGGGAGAGAGCGAAAACGCACGCTAGAAACAAATACGCAGGCTATGTTGAGTCTGGTGTATTTGTTTAGTTGAATTGAAATTACGAAGACAAAGTCAAAGTGTTTTGGTAAGTCTTTTTGCCTTTTCCAAGTTTCGAATCAACTTGGTATTTTGTATTTTAGAAGTCTTTGGTATATAACAAAACATTTGTTGACTTTTGCCTGGAGAAACATCAAGTTTTACATGGCTAAAGCCCTCGGGTGACATTGAAGCCTCACCAGTCAACAAATGTATACTGTATAACTAGTATAAAGTGTTGTAAATATAGCCATACTGATGGGGTTAGGCTATATTTACGGCACTTTTGTACGGTTAATCATGGTTATTTAGGGTTAGGATTGGAGGATAGGTTGACAGCCAACTTCTTATAAATAAATGCTTACTTCTTTGTGATTAGCACCAGGTGATTGCCAGAACCTCTTCAAAACACCAGAAAACGTGGGGTTTGAACAATCTGTTAAGCCACTAATACTAACTGTAGCCAACGACTTTCCTGTCTTGGTTGTCTCAGTGTCAGCCTCTTCCAACTCAACATTTTCATCATCATCTATGCGTTCATCATGTTTAGCTAAAGCATCAACAGTTAGCTTCGAGCCAGACGCTCCTTCAGCTCGAAATCCTCTCCTAGCAGCATTTCTATGTGACTTCCCCGAAGGATTAGAAGAGCAACTTTGTCTTTTTCCCCAAGCTTTCTTTTTAACTTTTCGTAATTTCACCATTTTGAAATGTTCTGTTGATCCATGTGCACAAGCGAGACAGCGACAACACAATGTCTGCGGTAATAATTATCACCAGTACTTTATGTACCCCTAATACTGTATTGCGTAGCTTTTGCCTGCGTTTGTCCTTCTGTTCTTTTGTTTTGTTTGTTTTTGCGTGCCGCAGCGAGAGCAGAGCGAGAGAGAGACTTGGAGCAAGTCTATTTTGTACTCTATATCACCATATACCTATATACCGTGATTACTGGGGAAGGGCGTCGACTAGGGGGAGGGTGGCTGGAAGGGCGGGTGGGGAAGGGATGGTCTTTCTAGTCTTCCCTCAGGCCCACTTCCCTTTTCCCATAGTTATACTCTTCTCCCATTGTTCCCCTTTTCGAAATTCCTCAGCTCCCTTTTGAGTTTTCTCTCCCCTACTCCACTCTCTTTCCAATCCCTCTTTTCCAGAGGTAGTCTGCAAATATCTAAATGTTGCCATTCATGTATGCTATAAATTAAAAATTAACTCTCCGGACAGTATATCGTTCCAACTAATATGTCGGACTGCATACAAGCTTGATATTGGCTTGATACACTTGCAGCAGTTTGAACTTTTCGTCAAGAAATTAAATAATTCACGATAACTTACAGTATTAAAACAATTAATGTCATCCATGACGTACGTACACCGCTATGTCATCCCTCCAATGTTTGAGCCATTCAGGTGGTGTCTTCGCAGAGGTCCGCCGTTCGTTTGATCCTTACCCAAGCCAAGCTCAAGCGTGTGTTTGTTCCAAATCCAAAATCGCATTTTTCACTCTCAAAAATCATCTTTATGACACAAATAATTCTGAATCCAGCAAGAACCCTTGCCCAATTATCCAAAATAACTGTAATGTTGTTCTTTCGTTTTGTTTATAATGGTATTATTTGGCATTTATGTTGTTTATTGCCCCAAAGATCAAAAGCTCTTTTACCTTCGAGGCTTCATAACTCGAGTTTTAAGAAGAGATATTAAAATGTATTCGTATTTTCAGTTAAACGACGTCTTTGTTTTTGTTCCCATTTGTACAAATGTACCAAAACCCCAAATCCGGACGAGTAATTCCTCTGGAAAATATTAAAAGAAACACAACGGATCAAAATTTTTGAGAACGATGGCCGAAGGATCAGTGAAAAAAGGACCAATGACAGTTGCTGAAAACTGACCAATAATGAGCAACCACTTTGCGTATCAGCCAATCACAACCGGTTATTGGGAATCGCGCCACCCTTGGGAATTCCTCGATTCCTTGGCATTTCTTTTCAAACTTTTTGCCCCGCACTTCAAGTTGGGCTTCTCAAAGGAAAGGTTTGCTGTGTTCTTCGTCGAAGTTAAACTGACCTCAAATACCGGCGGCAGTTGGAAGAAACCCGTCGAGAAGCCTTCTTCACAGCAAACTTAGGTATATATTTGCATTTCTTGTGTGTTCTTTTGAATTTTAAATGATTTTTTGGCGGTGAAAGGTACCGCTCGTTGGGGCCCGAATTTTTCACGTGTCGTGCCGACTATGCAGCCATTCAACAGTTCTGGTCTCGGATACTCCGGCTTTGCGACTCTTTGACATTCGTTTTTCGTCTATCTATCGTTGATAAAGTCTTCAGAAGCTCCGCTGAACATTTCAAGAGAATTCCAGTCAATTTTAACCAAAAAGTTCGGTCCGAATCTGCACTGAGCTTTTTGTGTTTTGCCTTCGGCACTTTCGGCTGTCCGTTTGCTTCGAATTTAGTGTTCATTTACGACTATTTGTCGATTGAAGTATTGCCTTTAAGTCTCCTCGAGTACAAGGAAACGTTTCCAAAGCATTTTCAACCGTTTTGGTATGCATTTTGCCTGAAAATGTCGAGTTTGGTTTGAAGTTAAATCAGGCGCGTGCGGTGAGATTTTATAACTAGCCGTCTACAGTATTCAGTGTTCTAACTATTTCTCTGTTTTAATTTCTACAGAACTCGAACAAATTCTTGTAGTTTTGGAAGTTTGGATATTTGTTAACAATTTTTTTCCAATTTTTTGTCGCTTGTCGGCCCACCGAAAGCAAAGCAAGAATGTAATTTCGAAACTGCCGGACCAAACGAAGAAAATTGCATGTCACTTCGGGCAACAAACAAAACCCAGTCGGATTTATTTAACTTGAGAACAGCGGAAGGAGCAAGACGTCATGTCACGTACCTAATAACGGTCGAACAAATTCAGGTTGTCACCCAACCAAAGGCAACTTCGACACCAGCTTCGGTACTGTACTTGTTAAATTAAATTTAACAAAAAAAGGCCGAGTCGAGGAAGTGTCGTGACCTAAAGAATAGCACACTAAATTCATTTTTAGTATAATTTTGAAAACTTTGCATTTGGAGGTTTAGTATTAACACATTTTCTGCCGCTTGTCGACAATTTGACGTTTCTCGGGACCAAGGGAAATTAAGTTAATTTAATTAGCAAAAATTCGAGCGAATTTCGTAAGTTCCCGATTATATTATATACATTCATGTGGACTGTTTATGCTTATAGTTTTAAAATGCAATGTGTAATAATTATTTCTAATTGTTTTTAGGTTGATTCTAATTGACATGGTTCAATGATTTGTGACACTGGGTTTTCCCTAAAAATCTGCTTTTAATATATCATCAAAACAAACAATGTTCCAGAGTGTGTGGCAATATTCATTGTACTGCTTGCAGTCTAAATCAATAGATATTGATTACTCTGAGTGTATACAAATATACTTATTGTACTGTGAGTTCAGTCTAAATCAATAAGCATTGATTAGCTAATTCGTTTATGCAAATATTTATTGTACTATCAGTAGTCTAAATCAATAAATATTTATTATTCCGAGACGAAAGTATCAACGATTTTCAGTTTATGCAAATATACTTATTGTACTGTTACAAGTTTAAATCAATAAGTATGGGTTAATTGTTTTGTCTTTATAGCAATATTTATTGTACTGTAATTAGCAGTCTAAATCAATAAATTACTGATTACTCAGTTGATGCAACTATTGCAGGATTTTGAGAATAAAGATAGTCAGATGCCATCCAGTGGCTGACACACTTATTCGATTGTTCTGCATTTTGGTGCCTTCACTGATTTTCTGGTTCATCATGGGAAATACTGGTTTATTATCTGTAGTCAGGGATGGTTGTTTCCATTCCTGTTTGACAATTATGAATTTTTTTATATTTGGGCATTTTAAGTTAGCTAGGATTAATTAACATAAACCAATTAAACCTTAAACTTAAGAACTCAAAATAAAATTAACTAGGACTATAAACACTAGCTAGGATTAAAATAAAACCAAAACTGTAGTTAAAATGCACAATTGAAAAATTCCTGGTTGCCAAGCAGGTGTGGAAGCAATTATCCTTGACTACAGGCAATAACCACCAGTGTTTTTCATGATGAATCAGAGAGCCAATCAAGGTCTCTGAATACAAAACGATTGAACAAGAGTGCCAGCTACTGAATGACACCTGGTCACATTTATTTCCAAAGCCTGCAAAAATGCTTAACGATATTTTCATTCAGCTTGCACGTGTATGAAATGGCTCTTCAGAAATTTAGTGTTTAGCAGTTTAAATCAATGCTAATTTCTTCAAATATACATACAGGGTGTGGTCCCCTATGATCAGTTATACAATAAAGTTCGTTTTCTCTTTCAAAGACAATTAATTCCAAATGAAAACATTGTCTCATTTTACTGCCAAAGCCTGGCACTAAATTTTCTATTAAAATTTATAATTTCACATCTGATGCACTGATCATGCAATTACAGTGTAATTTTTATTGGTATACCCTGTATATATATTTTGGGGGAGAACTCTATTTCCACAAAGATTAAACCTTGGACAATTTTGAACACTTTGACCTCTGAGATTTATGGTTTTACATGGACTTAAATGGATTTATACAATGGTCATTGGAAATCTGTTGAGTGGTCAACATGGTGGATGTCTGCAGTCATGGTCAACTGGATGGAAATCCAAATTGGGTTAAGAAAGCTGAAGGTTAGAATCCTGGTGGCAAAAAAATATATATACATTAAAACTTATATACAGTGCTTTAGATAGAGCAGAATATAGATAGATTACACAAGAAAAGCTATACCATTAATCAACAGTTTGGTGAAACCACACCCTGTGCCCCTGACCATAGTCTTGAGGCATGTGTGGTCCAGGGGACAGGCTGGGTTATTAAAAACTACCCATTGCTGTAGACTGTTGGTATAGGATTTCTTGGCCAACTAGTCTTCTGGGTACAAATTGTACCCTGCATCTGGTGGATAACAGCTATGGTGGACATTCATCTAGTCATGGTGGACAGCAGGTATTGAGTATAGGTACAAATTACTATGACTGGTATAATTAGTACAAATTACTTTTAGCCTTATGTATACATCTTTAGATCAGAGCATGTAATGAACCAACTTATTGTACTGTTAACAGTTTAAATCAATAAGTTATTATTGATAATTTTTACAGATATTGTAATTACAGATATTGTACTGAAAGCAGTTTAAACCAATATTAATTATTAATTCTCAGGTGCATGCAACTATTTATTGTACTGCATACCAGCAGTTTAAACCAATAAATATTTAATTTCAGACTTTATGCAAAATTATATACTTGTTGCAGATTATTTTGAGTGTATGTCTGTAATTAACATTTATTGTACTGCATGTCAGCAGTTTAAATCAATAAATGTTATACTACAATAGATTAATTAATTAGCATTGGTAATAATATAAGTATATCTTAGTCTTAGTTTTTTTAGCTTCCATGGACTCTCATCACCATTTGGATCAGGTGTGTACATTTTTAAATTGTTGTAGGCAGCAGTTCAGTTTGCAGTTATTAGACAGATTAATTAGTGTAATTAATATTTACTGAGGGAACCAGCTTAACAAGTTACTGAGGGAAACGATTCATTTCCCAATGATGTGCTTGGAAAGATTCACCCTCTTGTACCATTATAATGCTTGCATGTGCCACCGGGATTGGTGAATGGACCAACTTTATGAATTCCACCAAGTAATGTATATTTTAATGGCTACTTTTCATTATCTTCCAAAGACATTTTCCCAAAGTAGGAAAACTTATTTGACCAAAAAAGTCTTACATTATAATTGTGGTATTGGTGAATTTGATCCATACACTAGCTATAACTATAAACTAAGTAACTTTAATTAGTGGAATGATGGGTATACAGTTTGTCTACCCATTCAATAAAAAATTATTGGTTAAAATTCTGTATCAAAGACTTGTTTTATTTTGTAACTATATAAGGTAAAATATGTTAATGGTACAAAAATTGAAAAAAAAAGGTGCTACAGTACACATAACTGTGCAGCAATTTTCAGATAGGGATTCAAAATGTATAGACTACAGTCCTTAAAGCTGCACTATAATTACTGTACAATGAGAAATATTCAGCTCTCTGGTTAATGTTTGCACCCGGTGGTCAAAATCCACTCCGATTACACTTACATGTAGTCCACTGTCCAATATCCTACTTAGACTTACTGTTTCCTGTTTTATTGCACTTGTAAACGAGTAATTGTCAGTAGTAAATAAAGGGTTTAATAAATTGTGTTTGTCTCTTTACTCTGCTCCACAGGTAACCAGCATTAAAATTTATAAAATGAATAGTGAAATGACCATTTGCTATTCATAAAATTATTCTAAGATTCTAATCATACATTTGCTTTGCAGGTTTTTTGTTCATTAAATAATTAAGTTGAATGTATGTAGTTAGAAAAATTAAATAAAAATAAATTTGTCCATGTTTCATTCTTCTATATTTTAGTAATGATTGGGTAAAATGTAATAGCTAAAAGTAATTACTATTATAGTATTATCAGCAATTGTATGAGGAACTGAGCACTCCTTCCCATGCTGTACACATGCACTTCACAATTACAACAATAGTTGCTTCTCAGACACCTCATTGTCTATTAATTTCTATAATTGTAAGATTTGTAAACACATAATTGTTGAGTCCTGTCAGGGGACACTACAACATCTTGGCCTGACTCAGGTTTCCTTATAAATTAAGGTTTTTCCTGGCCTCTCTGACGTTGTAGTTTTTTGTTGCAGCACACAAGACTGTCTCGCTGTAAATTTCGATATAGGGCCAGAATTAGATCGCACAATAGCTAAAATGGTCGATAAACCAAAAAGGTATCAAAATATACATTGACAGTTACAATAGTTAAAAATTACAATGGCAGCTGTGTTTTCGACCTTTTATATGGTACAGAAGTACCAAACATACCAAAACAAACAATTTATATCCATACAATATATGACAGCTGTTTTCAACCATAGTCAATCGAGATATGGTCTGGAAACTCGGCAAACTTCAAAGCGCCTATAATGAGCTGTGATTTTATGTTGAACCGTACCTTACACCGTGCAGGCGAACAAAAAGATAACTAAAGACTTTAGCGGAGTTTCCAGACCATATCTCGATTGACTATGTTTCAACCTTTCTATATGGTACAGAAGTACCAAACATACTAAAAACAAAAAATAACCATACAATGACAGCTGTGTTTTCAACCTTTCTGTATGGTATAAAAGTACATAAAGGCGAACAAAACAAAAAATAACCATACAAAAGTATTTTCAACCTTTCTGTAGCGAAGTTACCAAACATACCAAAACAAACAACCATACAATGACAGCTGTGTTTTCAACCTTTCTAAATATGGTACAGAAGTACCAAATATACACCAAAACAACAAAATAACCATACAATGACAGCTGTGTTTTCAACCTTTCTGTATGGTATAGAAGTACCAAACATACCAAAACAAAAAATAACCATACAATGACAGCTGTATTTTCAACCTTTCTGTATGGTACAGAAGTACCAAACATACCAAAACAAACAACCATACAATGACAGCTGTGTTTTCGACCTCTCTAAATATGGTACAGAAGTACCAAATATACACCAAAACAACAAAATAACCATGACAGCTTGCTTTCAACCTTTCTATAATGGTACAGAAGTACCAAACATACCAAAACAAACAATATATACATACAATGACAGCTGTTTTCAACTTTTCTATATGGTACAGAAGTACCAAACATACCAAAACAAACAATATATACATACAATGACAGCTGTGGTTTCAACCTTTCTATATGGTACAGAAGTACCAAACATACCAAAACAAAAAATATATACATACAATGACAGCTGTTTTCAACTTTTCTATATGGTACAGTCAGAAGTACCAAACATACCAAAACAAAAAATAACCATACAATGACAGCTGTATTTTCAATCTTTCTATATGGTACAGAAGTACCAAACATACCAAAAAAAAAAGTGTGCCCAGGTGTGGGAATCAAATTCATTTCTCTGGGTTCAAATCCCAGTCCACACTTTATGGTATTAATCATGTATTATCTTTTAAATGACGCAAAGCAGCCATGAAGCAAGTTACCATTTGTCCATTTTCCCTTCCACTAATCCACTGTAACTCAAATCACCACTTAGAACCAAATTGAGCCCACAGTCAGTCAGCGGTAGCTGCGTCATAATTAATGCGTCACACAAATGCGCTTGAAATATGTAAACATTGTAAACAAAATGGCGACTTGCAGCGGGCGAAGGTTGCTGCAGTGTGGTCTTGATTGGCGCTTATTTCGCTTTCTGAAACATAATGGCCAAGCTCATACTGCCTTGAAGGTACTGTTACTTCTGTAAAGTGGTGTGTTTAGGACTACTGCCAATGAAATAGAGAAATAAAGAAATTATAGAGAGAGAAAGTGGGAGTCTTAGAAAAAGTATTACAAGAAAATAATGGGTTATACAGGTGTAAAATGATATTTTATGATAAAAAATAACTGCAAAAAAATAACTGCAGCATATTACGGTATTAAGTGCAGTACAAGTAGTCAAGTACAAATACTACATGTGTACGCAGAGGAGTGGAGGACAGTCATGAAACTCACTTTTATAACATTGCAGAATAATACTGCAACTATCAAAGTAATACATCACCACATTATAATGCATACTATAGACCTTATTCAAAAATGGCCACCGAATTAAAATTCTTTTATATACATATAAATTAGCACTTATGAACTTCCACGTGTGAAATTGAAAAGAATTTTTACTTTAAAACGAGGCCATAAGGGCGAATCAGTGGCATTTACCCAGTAGGCTGAGTAGGCTGAAGCCTACAGGCCCGGGCTTGCAAGAGGCCCGTAATTTCCAGAGAATGGATTTTTCATTAAGATTAGTTGTTATACCAATATCAGGGCCGTATCGTACACTGCCTCAGAATGCAGGAAATGGTGTTTCCGAGACTCTAAATTCAAAAAAATTTCTGGAAAATATCGTCATAAAGCCCCGTGAATTTTATTTAGCCTACAGGCCCTGAAACTGGCAATCCACCACTGGGGCTAATTTATATGCACATAAAAGAATTCTAATTCAGTAGCCATTTTTGAATAAGGTCTATAGCGAGGCTCCACTATGCTGTTTATTTTATGACTTTAGTGTTATTTAGAGTTCATTGCATTATTTTTAATATAAATAGAGTGGAAGGGTTGCAACAAGTTTTCTACTTAAGAGAGGATTTTCTACAGATCAGGATGTTGAAAAAGTAAGTTAAAAATCTTTCATGTATAACCAGTTAAGGTAGCAATTTGATGTGCAATTATTCCACATATATGACGTGTGAATACAAGCATCAAGAATTCCATTTTCTGGCCCAAATATGATGCAATGTGGGATAGAATCAAAGGTCAAGTGAGCTATTCTGTGTTAACAATGACTTAATTGGTGCTCACTTGAGCCTGGTTCTTATATGTCACCGATCGTCGGTGATTTGTGATTTAGATGCATGTTAAAACGGGAAGTGCAGCAGCATGTTAAGTAATAAAGAACAATGCAGAAAAGCAGGGCTTTTATTCTTTTACTTGACATGCATCTAAATCATGGGTCGGCGACATATGAGAACCAGGCTTTGCCCTTTGATTCTATCCCACATTGCATCATATTTGGGCCAGAAACTGGAATTCTTGATGCTTGTGTATAGTTGTATAAAATATAAGTGGTTGAACTGTATAGGATTTAATGCCTTTGTCTCGTGTTGTAAATGCCCATACAGCTCAGCCATTCATATTCTATATATTACTTAAAATTGCAAGTCTTATACTGTATAGCTATATATGACTGTTGCTATATCTTTCAATATAGCCTTCAACTCGCATTGGAGGTAAACACACAATAACAATGATTCCTGGTGATGGTGTTGGCCCTGAGCTTTGTGAATCTGTCAAGATTGTGTTCACCGCAGCTGGCATACCAGTTGAATGGAATGAAATAGCTGTCAGGTTACTATCCAAATTCTTTTAAATTAATTAATCTTTTGATGTAATATTCAGATACAACATGATACACATATAGCTCTGCATGTACATGTTTACAGTATACATGTACTATCTTAATTATTTTTAGGTTTTTCCCCACAAAAAAACTGTACACTTCATGAACGATGAACTATATATAAATGATCATTGTCTTTATTAGTGACATTGGAAGTTATGGAAGCAAGCATTCTTTATTAGATGTGGCAAATTCATTAAAGAAAACTGGTGTTGCTATCAAAGGTAGATTAATCAGTGAGCACGGCACAAAAATACATTTCTCTTTATTACTAATCATAACTGACCACCACTGATGTGTTTCGTGTACAGTAGTTTGTTATTGATAGTTAGTTGATTGATCAGTCAATCAATCAATCAATCAATCAATCAATCAATCAATCAATCAATCAATCAATGGATTGATCAATCAATCAATCAATCAATCAATCAATTAATGGATTTATCAATCAATCAATCGAGCAGTTGATCAATCGAGCAGTCGATCGATCAAGCAGTCGATCGATCGAGCAGTCAATCAATCAATCAATCAATTGAGCAGTCAATCAATCAATCAATTAATTAATCAATTAATTAATCAATCAATCAATTGATCAGTCAAGCAATTGATTAAGCAAGCAATTAATCAATGGAGTAATTAATCAATCAATGCAGCAATGAATTTATTGATTAATCAACCAATTTATCAATAATCCAACTATAATTATCAATTAGTCAGTTAATAAGTCAGTAAGTTGATTAATAAATGATTTATCAATCAGTCAGTCAATCAGTCAATCAATGATTTTATTTTGACACGCCAACAGCAGGAATGAATGTGAATTTAAATCATGCCCATGTATTAAGATTAGTTTTAATATTATACAAAATTACTGTAAAATAAATTAAAATATCTGTTCATGTAGGAGCAATAAAACTAGGAATATGAAGGACTAGTGGTGCATCTACAAGTAAATGCATAAATGTCATGGCTGAATATATCACAGCACAGTATAAAATGTACTTCTTTAAAATTCCACCTTTTGGTAATATTTTATTACTAAGGTGCTTTGACTACTCCAACTAGCATTAGCAGTCAAGATCATCTTTCATTAAATCAGAAAATGAAGTAAGTGTTTTTAAAAACAAAGTTAGAATTTACACACTCCAAAATATGAGCAAAATTATTTCCAATTCACACTTTAAAAAAATATTTATTTTTTAGAATTGATTTGGATTTGTTTGCCAATGTTGTTCACTGTAAATCTATTCCTGGATTTAAAACAAGGTCAGCATTGAACATGTTTAGTTTAGTGTACATTTATTTTTTTAAATAATATAAAATTCTTGTTCTTGTGTAACTATGTATTTTATTTGGTATTTTTTTAAATAATGTGACTATGTTAGGTTCTTCCAGCTATTGAAAGGAAATGAAATGAAATTCAAATCAGCAAGGCTGTTGGATCTTGTATCTACAAACAAGACAAAACAATAATTACTATATAATACATTTATTATACAGCCAAACAAAAGAATAGATGCAAAAAGTTTCCAACTAATAAGTAAGAAGTATCTGGCCATATATTCCCCTGAATCATTTCAATTTTTTCTCTCAGACATAACAACATTGATGTGATCATAGTCAGAGAACAGACTGAAGGAGAATATACAAGCTTGGAACATGAGGTACTAACAGGGAATGGCATGGCTTACCGTTAAGTGCATTTGTAAAATCACCCTTCTGATCTGCTGCAGCCATCTGTACCATCCGTATACTCTACGCTCTTTTTCTAACTCCTCTACCGTCTGTTACCATCTGTCACAGCCTGTGTAGCATCTGTTACTACCATCTGCTACCATCTGTGCCATCAGTATATCCTACACTCATTCTAACGCTTCTACTGTCTGTTACTATCTGCGGTCTGTTAGCACCTCTTACATGTACCATCTTGCTGCCATCTGTATCATCCGTATATTATTGTTAATTTGTTATATTCTACACTCCTTCTAACTCACTCTTCTACTGTCTGTTACTGCCATTTGCGATCAACCGTGTTTGTTTACATTTCAAACGTGCAAGTTTAACTGGAAAATTTTGATGTTTTTAACAATAGCCTGATGAATCACCCACCATTTTTGACAGGTGATTGATTAGGGTATTGTTGAAACGTCAAATTTTCCAGTTAAACTTGCACCTTTGAAACGTAGACAAACGCGTTTTAACTCTCATGCCTAATGGTTGATCATGACAAATGGTAATACCTGACCATCTGCTATATCCGATGCCTATACCGAACATACCTCCTTGCAGTATATTAATGAGTTTTTTTAACGTTTCACTGCAGACCGTTCCTGGAGTGGTCGAAATGATCAAAATCATAACACAAAAAAAGTCTGAAAGGATTGCAAAATTTGCTTTTGATTATGCTACGATGCAAGGAAGGAAGAAAGTAACAGCCATTCACAAGGCGAATATTATGTATGCTTTTGTGTATTATTTTTGAAACTAGGTCTCTCTAACTTTTCTTTGGCCACAAGACGAACCTGTCATAATTGTAACTTATGTGGCTATATAAAGCTAATGTGTGTCAAACTTTTATCAGCAAGCTAGTGTATTTCACATATAATATGCACAGCTAATTTTAATATTTTACGGTTACTTGTCACTTAGGAAGAAAGCGGATGGGTTGTTTTTAAACACGTGCGAAAAGGTTTCAAAGTTGTATCCGAAAATTAAGTTTGAGGGAATGATCGTGGACAATGCCTGCATGCAGGTATGTTTCGGCCAAATAATCAGTAATTATTAATTAATCAATCAGTTATGATATGATTATGTGGTACGTTTGCTAGCTTGGTGTAATGTAACAGACGTTTGGTAGACGTTCGTCAATCACTCAGAAAAGATTTCTGAAGAGTTTGAACCTGCAGCCTTGTAATAACAGGTTAGACGCTCTAACCTGTTTATTAGAAGGTTGTAGGTTTGCTAATCGGTCATTAGAAGGTTGCAGGTTTCGAACCCTGTCTGGGAATCAGAAATCTTTTCTGACCAATTGAGCTTGACGAACGTCTACAAAACGCCAATCAACCAGTTAATTATAATGGATCCATATCCACTCTAGATGGTGTCCAATCCTCAGCAGTTCGATGTTCTTGTTGTTCCCAACTTGTACGGTAACATCATCGGTAATGTAGCCGCTGGCTTGGTAGGCGGTGCAGGCGTCGTGCCTGGGAAGAGTATCGGGAGCCAGTTTGCTATATTTGAGCCTGTAAGTATATTCTCCTGGCTTCCAACTACCGTTTTGCCACAAGTACCGTTTATAACCCATTCCCCGGAGGTTGTAATGTTTTTCTATTGTTTCAGGGTGCCAGACATACGTATGCACAGATGGCTGGAAGAAATGTTGCCAATCCTACGGCCATGTTACTTTCTGCAGCAGATATGTTGGATCACATGAAGTAGGTTCTATCTTGCGGAACAGTAATGTGGACGGTTGTAGAATTACCATTATTACGATTGTTATTCTGACTTATCCGATTGATGGACAGACAGACAGACAGACAGACAGACAGACAGACAGACAGACAGACAGACAGACAGACAGACAGACAGACAGACAGGCAGGCAGGCAGGCAGGCAGGCAGGCAGGCAGGCAGGCAGGCAGGCAGGCAGGCAGGCAGGCAGGCAGGCAGGCAGGCAGGCAGGCAGGCAGGCAGGCAGGCAGGCAGGCAGGCAGGCAGGCAGGCAGGCAGGCAGGCAGGCAGGCAGGCAGGCAGGCAGACAGACAGACAGACAGACAGATCCGGACAGATCCGGACAGATCCAGACGGACAGACAGATAAAGACAGAGACAGACGGACAGACAGAGACAGACGGATGGACGGACGGACGGACGGACAGACGGACAGACGGACGAGAGACAGACAGATACGGACAGAGACAGACGGACAGACAGACAGAGACAGACGGACGGACGGATGGACGGACGGACGGACGGACGGACGGACGGACGGACGGACGGACGGACAGACAGACAGACAGACAGACAGACAGACAGACAGACAGACAGACAGACAGTAAGCTAAGTAGGACTAATTTGATTACCTAACGATTTCTGAATTGAATTGAACTGAATTGAATTGAATTGAATTGAATTGAATTGAATTGAATTGAAATCGAATGGAATTTAGTTTGTATCATTTTACTTTTAGCCTAAAAGTTCAAGGAAATAACGTACGCACTGCAGTTGAAAGGACCATCAGTACGGGAAAGGTGATATATGTAATTTATTCATATGTACAATTTCACATCTGTATTGCCACTTGTGATCAGTTTTTTCGTGCTGCTTTTTAAAACACTCTTGCTCGTTTGTTAAATAGCTATTTAGTTGTATTTTGTTACTTTTTATGAATTACAGTAACTTTTTAAAGTGTCACTATGATGAAAAAATCGTCAGTCTTTTTTTTGATCTTATCATAAAGTACATTTAAAATGAGGGTGAATGGCGTTTGTGGTTTGTCAATATCTCATCTCGTTCAAGAGATATTCACGTTTTGGAAATATGCAAATTTATAGCTGATGACGTCATTTCTCCAAACGAGCGAAATGAAAACCGTAAAATAAGGAATATCTCTGGAAATAAACAATAGAACGCGCTTAAACTTTGTATGCTTATAGTATCCAATAACATACACATCTCTGTGGAACTTTTGTGATTGCCATGTTAAGCGCATGCTCTCAGGTTACTCTAAACCTTAAAAAGGGAATTATCATTTTTGCCTCATTGTTTAAAAACAGAAAGATTTAAACGTTTGAATTACAATGCATACATATGCCCTAATCTTCACTTTTTTTCGCTGGAGTAAACGTTACTTGATTGCTGATAAATAAGCAAATTTAATTTTATCATTGGAGGAGGCCAGGAACCAGTAGTTTCCACGAAAACAACTAAAGTTCCACAGTAAAGCGTATTTTATTTAATACTACAGGCATGCAAAATTTGAGCACTTTCTATGGTTTATTTCTAGAGATATTCCTAATTTTACGATTTTCATTTCTCTCGTTTGGAGAAAATGACGTCATCAACCATATAATTTGCATATTTCCAAAACGTGAATATCTCTTGAACGAGATGAGATATTTACAAACCACAAACGCCGTTCCTCCTTATTGTAAATGTACTTTATGATAAAATCAAAAAAAGACTGACGATTTTTCATCACAGTGACACTTTAAGCTACGTTCAAAAACGTTTTAAGCCAGAGTAGCGTTAAACCACGTCTGATTCTTCACCTGGCTACGTTGGGAATTTATTTGTTTACAGTATTCCGTTGTCTTTTTTTTTTCAGTGTTTGACGATGGATATGGGAGGCAGTGCAAGCACTTCGGATTTCATCCAGGCAGTCATTTCAAATATCTACTGAGAAGCAAGCGTTTTCTCTCCCCCTCCCCTAACTGCTTGTTCATTGCCTCGCTGAACTAGAAATTTCTGAGAATTAGAATACGCAAAAATGTAAATGTCTTGATTAGAAAATACCGAATATTACTGTACAGAAAACCAAGGCTGGCCAAATGTTATGTACAAGAAGTACATGTATATATTAAAAATCCGCATGCAAATATATTATAGTATATCGAAGCGTGATAATTGGATCCGTGCAAACATGTTTACAATTAGTGATGTATATAAAATTTGCTCATGGTACTACGGTTGGGAAGGGACAGATTTGTCCCCCAGAACTGAAAAAATTGGACCGGGATTTCCTTGAAAAATCTCCCAGCAATTCCCAGTGACTCCTGTCAGTTTCAGGGGTGGGGAAACCGCTAGGCATGTCCTCCAGCAGTAACCGTGGCTGGGAGAAATCGTGAGGCCCCGGGTCAGTGACGTATCGCGGATAAATTTGAAATCGATTTGGGATTGAAAAAATGTTAATAAATTTTCAAACCGGTTACGAACCCTTAAATTGTATATGAAACGAAAATTAAGTTTGTCTTATTTGAAAGTACTTTTGAAATGACAAGTAACATCTTTTGCTGTTTTTTGTCTCTGAAATAAAGACAAGAAAACATAACAGTTTTCTTGCTTCGTTTTTGAGATATCACAGTTTGTTTTATATGTGAAACCATGGATTGTAAAAGGTCTTTTTACTTATACCATATTCCACACCTTTTCCTTAACCTTTTTCTGATGATTTAAATAGTAATTTATAACCTGTTTCTTTGCCTAGTTGCAGGTAGCTGACCCACAAATTGGGTCAGCACCTGCACACAGGCTAAAATTACATATTAATTTATTTGTTTACTTTGTTTTTATTGGTTTACATGTGTTCACGTGATTCCCATTGTAGCTCTGCTATAAATACGCGTGACCACATGTGAGTTGTTTACTAATTTCTCCTGACGAAGGGCCTTCGCTCGAAACGTCGAGAAGATTTTTCTCTGTTTTTCAGGCCACCGTGACTTAACCCTGGTAATATTTGGATTTCAACCGTGGCCGACGCTGTCCTAGAAGCTTTTTACTGGGGAAAGTTATATATCTTTTCTACAACAACAAAAATATACATTTTCAACTGATTTGTATATCTTTGCTATTATTAAACGGAATCACTGATTCCGTTTAATAATAGCAAAGATATATGTGACGTCATTGGTTAGTTTCACATACAAAACAAACTGAAATATCTCCAAAACGAAGCAAGGCGACAAAAAAATAGCAAAAGATGCTACTTTGTCATTTCAAAAGTACTTTCAAATAAGACAAACTTAATTTTCGTTTCATGAGCACTTAGTCACCGACCAGATAGAATCCACCACCCACGTCCCTGGGAGGTTGGTTAGATTTAGGGTTGCTGGGGGGGATTGGGATTGGGATTTCATTTATTTAATATTCAGCCGGATTATCCTGAATTCTAGACCGACCACGAGCCATCTTGGCAGAGCGTGGGCACCTGTGTCACACTCGATCGTGGTGTGTTTAGGAAAATAATATTTTTTTCCTCTCCCTCCCCTCCTTTCCTCCCTTTTCCCCCCGCTTCCACGTACAGGTCATAGAGATCATATAAATACTAGAGGGGGCATCCTAACTTGATTTCAGTCAACCGCGGGTAACCAACTTGGATATTTTTGGAGGCAAACATTAGGCGCGTTGGTTGGCAAAGGACTGTGTCTGGTACATTTGCCAACCAATTGACTGAAATATCATAGGTAATGGTAGCCTGGTACTCTGGCCCAATTTCAAAAGAAATATGGGCCAGGTAAACACTAATCTCATTCTCGCGTCATCAGGGCTAAATCCACTAAAAACGCGCGAAATTTCAACCAATAGGAAAGCAGAAGTCTTTAGTGGTTACCTGGCCCATATTCTTTGATTGGGCCAGGGTACCAGGCTAAGGTAATGGCGGCCCCCATGTGGTTACCAAATTTTCCTGCCAAAAACGACCGCGCTGGGAGCATGGGTGTGAAATTATCTGCGCAGGCGCAGTAGGCGTCGAACGTTTAACCAGTCAGAGCCCAAAGCCCAATGGTCCAATACAGTCTCTCGTTCCGTATGATGATATATAACATACAACCCAACACGCGTGTATGATGCATTTCATCATACATGTGCATGTTTTTTTAATAAAGAGTTTATTAATGAAACCCTTCCCCCTCCCCCCCCCCGAACCCCCTAACCCTAATCTCCAAAATGTGAATTTCCCGGAGGGAACCCTAACCCTAACTTGTAAAGTGTCGGGGTTTTTTTTTAAACACCTCCTCCCCGTCCAACCCCCCTAATAGTGTTTGTAATTTATGGTCAACAGTTCTTGACAAAGATTGTGGGATGCGCAGTGAGTTTTAATCCGTTAATTGGCGCATCATGCACATGTACGATGAAATGCATCATACACGCGTGTTGGGTTCTATGTTATATGATCATCATACGGAACGAGACCAGGCCATGTTGAATGGTCAGAGCCTTTTTAGCCTGACTCCGCCCACTCCGCGCCCGCGCCTCCCAAAGAGCCTGCTTCGCAGGCTAGAGCCTTTTTGGCGGCATTTACGAAGAAAATCAAGTTGAAGGTAAAAGTGTTTTTTATAACGGATAACGAGAAGCTAATAAATATGGGTGGACATCAGTATTTAACCAGTCCAGGCGACAATGATCCCGCACAGGGTCCTGATTACAGACGAAATGATGATGAAATTGTGGACGGCGGACGACGAAGAAGCAAATGTGGTTGTATTTTAAGACATATATACAAGGATGTTGATAGAGCGTATATGTCTTACACAATTGACCGATGGGATCGCGATGTATGGTGTGAAAAGCATGAGCAAGAATATCAAGAAAAAATAGCAAAGAAGAAAGCGGACGAAGAACGAAGAAAAAGGGAAGAAGGAGAATATGAAACAAAAGTGAGGCAGTACCAACAAATAATCACAGATGGTACAAAGGATCTGCCAGAAAAGTTGGTACCCAGAAGATATGCCAAAGATAAATTTGGGAGGGCAGATCTACCTTTCATTAAACATCATCAACCAAGACCAAAGGCTAGGTTTTTGGTTTGTCAGAATCGTGTTGATTGGATCGCTAAAAGACCAGAACTTCTGGACTATATGAAAGGACAGGTAGTCCTGGAACGCGGATCTGTGATAAAACGGCGACCGTATGTAAAAAAGTGCATAGGTGCATCGGCAATGGCAAATATATATGCCTATGTGATATGATGTACAGTAGTTACCTAAACACTAGGCCTCGAGAGGTGTAAAACTAAAGTCTCTGTAGTTTTATAACACAACATTTAATATTAATTATTATACTCTGTTTAACCCTTTATTGCCCAACAGTGTCTTTAGTATTTTACTCTGGCTAACACCAGACAATTTTACTCGTCATTGGCTATTGGGCAATAAAGGGTTAATAGACTATCTCAGTTAACCCTTTATTGCCCAACAGTGTCTCTAGTATTTTGCTCTGGCCATAAACACCAGATTATTTTACTCGTCAATGGAGTGGCTACTGGGCAATATAGGGTTAATACCATGGTAGCATAATTTCATTAGTACAAAATAATATTGTAGTTGTAAGAAATAACATTGTAGAAGAATGTAGTAATTTAAATGGTGTATTTTTGGTTTTTGGTATATTAAAAAGTTTTTTTGATATATGCTTGATATTTCAGTTTTTCAAAACCATTATTTAACATTTGTATATCATATTGAAAATGATATTGTTCGTTTGTCAGTTTTTGATAGCATTTAACAGCTTAACTAATGCTACATGAGGAATCTTGAAACAGACTGATAATATACAACTGGAGTGATATCTGCTGTTCATTCACTGGGTAAAGATTGAAGCCAAATATGGTGGACATATATACAGTTCGAGTCTCCTACACAGTCTTTTGACCAAATCAGACTGGCCAGACTGCGTAGATGACTGGAACTCTACGTATCTCAGGCCTATATGCCCACACATTGTCCACCACAACACTAGCGGTACCACGGGGGACACATCCCCTCCAGTTCTCTCCGAGGTCAATTTTGCAATTCATCCAAATTCGAGGAGAAAAGTTGGGAAGGGGATAAGGGCAGGCAACCTACCTAAATAAACTTTTGAATAATATAAGAATGAAGACAAGTAATAAAACACCTCAAAATTATTGTGATTTTATTTCTTTTTTAATGTCAATGATTTGAAATAGAATGGCACTGTTAGATATCTCTCTTAATTTTTTGACAGTATCTAGTAATTGTCCATGAAATATCCCATACAAAGACCTGAAATGTGTAGATTTTAGTGTTTTTTACGAAGTTTTAAAATTTTCAAAATTCTGTAAAATCTGTCCCAAAATGCAGGAAATGGCATTTCAGAGACTCTAGATTTCAAAATTTTCCAAAATTTTCCAGCATGTCCCCGGACTCCCCTAGTGCTCACGCCTTTGCGGCTCGCATTGCCCCCCCCCCCCCCACTTCTCGTACCCTGGTGCCACCACTGCACCACAAAGATACCACTCCAGTTATATACAGAGCTCACTGGCTTTTCCAGCCACCTGATGCCATTCCCCACCACCTTATGTCAGTGATCTCTGTTCTCTTAAATTGCATGGAGCCCAGTCAATCAGATAGAGGACACCTTATTTTATAGTACCGTATAAGATAAAGCAAAGACAGTTACGATGTTTGCATTTGACCTTTAATTGAAATGAGTCATTCCAGAAAACATCCACACCTCCCCCATGGAGGAAATGTGAAGTTGACCCCCTCTCCCCTTCGGACATCCTAGTATATTTTACTATTATCAGAAGTAGATTTACCCCCCCCCTCCTCCCCTCCCTGGATGGCACAAATTTCCTCTGTGGGGGAGGTATGGATCTTTTCTGGAATGACCCATTAAACAAAGTTAGAGACTCTCATACACCTTTGTCGAGTAAAAACTGATCATTAGAATGAAGATGAAGAAAAAGAATTAAGGGTACATACCAGCAGGGAAAATATTAAGAACATTTTGAAGCTCAGACTTCAAGAATTTGTGGAAGACTCAGGACTTTTATTTTTTGTGAAGATAGGAGGATTTTATGACAGAAATTTCAGATTTTTCAACTCCTGTTGGATTTAAAATTATTCTTGGAAATTTTTCCGATTTTTCTACACGGTATCAGGCAGAATTTTTTTTTGATTTTTTTCAGATTTTTGTGACAAGAAATTTTTTTTGAGTGATAATATTATACACCTTAAGATTTTTCAAACTCACTTGACCTGAACAATTAAACTTGGTGACTGGACACAAACTATGCTCTGTACACACTTAAAGTAATATTTTTGACCTGATGTTACAGTACTCAACCATACCACCATATAAAACAAAAAAGAATAGCTTATTTTACACTGAGGTTGTTTCTGGTTTGCTTTTCTTTATACTATTAAAATAAAATAATAATTAACTGGTTTTTTTATATTTATTAGCAGTGCACGTGGTCTTGGTCTTTTCACCATCCTCCTTGATATGACTTTACTTGTTGGACCATTGTAAATGAATTGCCTTCAAGTAAAATGTCTTTGTAAAATTAAATTATAATTATTACTGTACATGTAATTCTATTTTTTTACATCCTTTAAAACTTGTGATATCCACTCTATACCATCCTAGGAAAGCAAATGAACAGACCATGTTTTAATTAATGTATTTTTATACTTAGGGAGCCTTAGTTTTCAACCTAACTCTACCAAGCATTACACCACTGAGTTTCACTCTCTTTGCTGACAGGCCTTGGCAGTGCAAGATATTTTATATAAGAGGGGCTATGAATAGATTTTTTTGACACACATCTAACAATTATTTTAGAAGGGTCATTCTTGGCCCTGTCTTCCAAAATACAGTATGGGGTAGGGGTTAAAGCTCCTTGTCAGAAATATTAGGGCCAGGGTGAATTTCAGAATTCTCCGCATCAAAGATTTTCAAACATTTATTATTTGTGCACCAAAAAACTAGAAAGCTTGCGCCAAAAAACACTGCACCATAGTTATCTGCTTGTCAATCTGTGCTAAAAACGTGCACCAAAATTTTTGAGGTAAATGCTTTGCACCAAAGATCTTGGTCAAATACCCCCTCAAATTCAGTTTGGTATTAGGGGCCAGTTTCACCACCCCTGGGCCTTGCAACCAGAGGTATTAAGCCACATACTTCCCAAGGCATGTAAAAAAATTCTCAAATTTCACAAGGTTTTGTCTTTTCTGCATACTTCCCTAGGCTTTATACAGATAAAGACCGTGCATTTATAATGACAGTCAAGGTTCGAATTAACTATTGAAAACTGGTTCGTGAATTTTAAAAAAGTTGCATCAATAATGCCTGATTTTTTACCTCCATTTTAAAGTACCTGTAATAATCAGTGCCTTCAAAACTAATACTCTCAAGGAACAAAAAGGTTTATTTTTTATAGAGATCTTGATATCCATGTGTAACATGCCTGATTTTAGTTTTTCTCACGGTCTTTTCTTCTCTTTGAAACTCCCAAAGCTTATTGTAGTGTGCTAGGCCTTTGCTGTGTTCACATTTACTCTGTGCCATAGTGGAAAGTTTGCGTGGGTGCAAGTGGGCACTCGAAAAATGCTTCCACAGTACCACTGACCACTTAACGTAAACTACTTCATGTACACTGTGTTGCTGTGTGAGACCAGTTCAGTATTAGTATTTCAAAAGTCACTCATTATTTTTGATTCGTGATTTTTATTAACATTTTTGCTTTTGCATTCATTAAATTCGTAATTTGGTTCGTGAATCACGAATCATGAACCATTAATTCGAACCTTGGACAATTCAATTCAATTGAATTCAGTTTGTATGGGAGATAAATACTTATATGAATAACAAAGAAATCTGCGTGAAATTTGAACTAAGGGAGCCACAACCCCCAGTTTGGGAACCACTGAATTATACAAACCCTAAGGCAAAAAACAACCTGGGTTTCCGGTTTCCCGACCCTGCCTAGTTTTTTTGCTAGCAAAATGCCAACCCTAATCTTTTTATTGAATTTTTAAGGAGCATGGGCCCAAGTGGCAGCATCTTGGGATAGCAAGCATGGTGTCTAGTAATGTGCTCAAGTGTAATTGACATTATATAATTTTGGTGTTGGAAAGAATATTATTGTTATTCCTAGGCACTAAATTAAAAAAAAAGTAAAAGAAAAAAGAAATCCAACCTACCCTACCTAAGTTTTTGTGAAGAGAAATAGGAAACCCAGGTATTTTTTTTTTGCCTAATGATTAATTAATAACTAATTAAAACCCATAAAGTGGCTCCGTTTGGATTAAATATAAATTTGCAGCCATCTTGAAACATTGTTGCCATAGCAACAGATAAAACACTATCGGTTAATAGTATTTAATAACTCTATTTTCGTGTTTTTTTTTTATGGAATATTCTTAATTCATGCCCATTTTTTTTGAGGTGGAATTTTTTTCACTTTTCAAGAAACTGCAAGGAGCCACCTTAAGATGACAATGCTTACTTCGATCTTTTCCCCGGTCATTGCAGAGCAACCTTGGATTCGCCAAGTTCTGTCTGTGATTTTATTAAGCTGGAGTCCTTCAGCAATCTACAATCAAAAATTACAAAAAAATCCATCTTTTGCAGCAAACTCCCTGAACTCATCAACATCATGTACAGTATAATGTTGGTCTATCCTACAGATATGGTCAGCCCTGACTCAAAATTGCTATGAGTAAGGTCTGTGAACATGTTCCCACTGGGAGAACACTGGAAAAGATTATACGGATAAATATGCTAATTCTTACCATGAAACATGATCAAATCCACCAAAATAACATATATTAATAATGTATTACAAACCAAGTACTGACTGTCTCCAAATTTACTTTGTATTTGGTGATTTAACTCATTCCTACCTTAGTTGGCCAAAAACAGCACCTATTTTTTTTTACTCTGTCACACCAGATGATTTTACTCATCAAAGGGAGAAACTTCAGACATTCCTAGGCAGTATGTTTGTTTTACACCACGTGCCCATTGGGTGCAACGCTACAAAGCATTCATAAGAGTTAGTGGAGAGCTTTCACTCTCTTCTGCCGTCTCTTCAAATGATATCAGCTCACAGTCCTCGAGGAGGGCCCCAGCTGGTACTACATCACCACTGTGAACATAGGCAATGAGTGTGCACCTCACCAAACGGTTTGCAGCCATATGCAAGATGTGGCCAAGATAATATAGTCTACGGCAGCATATCACAAGCAGCAAGTTGAATATGTACTAGTATAGTGACCAAAACTACAACAACTTAGTTTTTAAAATGACATAGATTATTTCCCCAAAACGTGGGATTTAACTTATGCAAAAACAACGCAACTTAGTGTTCACGCAACTTAGTGTTCACAGACCTTACTTACTCATAGTGAGTCAAGGTGGTAACACAGACTAGTAGCTAGTGCTAGTCATCTACCATAGTATAGTACTGGTGAAAGATCATATAGAATCCATCTTACATCATCTGGCTTTGCTGCTTGCAATAAATCTTGTTTGTTGGCGAAAATTAAAATTGGAACAGCTGCAAGTTTTTCTTCTTCTAGAAGCTCGGCAAGTTCCTTTATAAAAAAATTAATCTTTATTTCATTTTCATATAGTGTACTAGCAAATGTAAATAGTTATATCTGTGGATTTTAACTAGCTACAAAAATATGCTGAGATGTGTGATACAGACAAATGAATATTCTTACTTCACTCATTCCTGATTAATGGTTAGAGCAGGTGATTGGTTTTCACAAGGTCTACCAACCAAGCCTTGGTAGTTCAATGGTTAGAGTATGTGATTACAGTAGTTCTTATAAGGTCTACCACCTGAACCTCAGTAGTGCAACAATTAAAGCAATGATGTGACTAGTTCTCACTAGTTATCTCTGACAAAGGGCCTTTGCTCAAAACATTAGACTTCTACATCCCATGTTTTGGCACCTTACTTTATTTCGATTTGTAGTTCTCACAAGGTCTACCAACCAAGCCTAGAGCATGCAACTAGTTCTCACAATCATCACGTGAAGACCCAGGTGTTTTAAAAATTATGCAAAGGAAAATGTCAGCTGGACATATATTCTAGGTAAAGTTGATCCAAAACCCCTTAGAAGCTCTTAAAAAATACTTACAAAACCAGTTTCTTCAAGTCGTTTCCTATCTGCACTATCAATAACGTAGACCTAGATTATTTAAAAAAAATGAATTGAATGTACAGTAAGTACCATAATTAAATCAAGAAATCAAAAACCTGAACCAGAGCTATCGCTTCAGCTGAGCTAATGATATTTTTTTTTATATATATTTTTTGATTACCATTTATGAGATTTACTTGATGAGAAGAAAGCAAGAATTAGTAATTACAATTGGTCCTTTCAAATAACCAAAAACAAAATGAAAATATGATTGCTATAAATAATTAAAAAAAATTTAAAATATAAAAAAAAATTACTACGCCAAAGCCAGTCAAGGTTATATATACTGTATATATATTATATATTCATATTAAATATAAACTCACCAAAACATCTGTATTTTCGAAGTAATTTCTCCAGTAGGGTCTAATCTTTTTTTGACCTAAGGTTTAAAGCAATTAGGGGGAAATATAAGCAGCGGGAAATCAAACAAACAACAAAGGAAAAATGAATAAAGCAGGCAGAATATTTATAACAAACCTCCTATATCCCATACATTCAGTCGAAGTCCTTTCGATTGAACTGTTTTGATGTTGAAACCCTATTTATTATAAAAGAAGACGCGATATCAATAAATAAAACTATAAAAGTGTTTAGACAAACGACAGAATTAAGATTCTGGTTCGTTCACCTGTGTTGGAGTAACGTTAGACGGTTCTTCTGAGGCCAAATGTTTTAATATCGTTGTTTTGCCGGCGTTGTCGAGTCCAAGCAAAAGAATCCGGAGTTCTTTCGAGGGAGAACTTTTCAGTTTTTTCAACAAAGCGAGCAAACCCTGTTAAGAAAGATACGAAAGAATAAGATAACGCTTTTCAAACCACAAATAAACTGATTAAAACATGAGGTTTTTTACCATTTCCTAATCGCTAAGGAAGAAGCTTCTTCCAGATTACCAAGGTGATCACAACATTTACCTTACAAGATGGCGACGCTTGACATATTGAGCCCGAGATATTGTTGTCAAGCAGATTCATCTACCCTCCACTTTTGGTTCCCCCGGGGTAAAAGCCTTACTGGACGTCTAGTTATAGTATCGAGAAATTTTTGTCTGTCCGTCTGTCTGTCATGTCTGTCTGTCTGTCTGTCTGTTTGTCTGTCTGTCTGTCTGTCTGTCTGTCTGTCTGTCTGTCTGTCTGTCTGTCTGTCTGTCTGTCTGTCTGTCTGTCTGTCTGTCTGTCTGTCTGTCCGTCTGTCCGTCTGTCCGTCTGTCCGTCTGTCCGTCTGTCCGCCTGTCCGCCTGTCCGCCTGTCCGCCTGTCCGCCTGTCCGCCTGTCCGCCTGTCCGCCTGTCCGTCTGTCCGTCTGTCCGTCTGTCCGTCTGTCCGTCTGTCCGTCTGTCCGTCTGTCCGTCTGTCCGTCTGTCCGTCTGTCCGTCTGTCCGTCTGTCCGTCTGTCCGTCTGTCCGTCTGTCCGTCTGTCCGTCTGTCCGTCTGTCCGTCTGTCCGTCTGTCTGTCTGTTTGTCCATTTGTCTGTCTGCCTGTTTTTTTTGTTTGTTTGTTTGTTTGTTTGTTTGTTTGTTTGTTTGTTTGTTTGTTTGTTTGTTTGTTTGTTTGTTTGTTTGTTTGTTTGTTTGTTTGTTTGTTTGTTTGTTTGTTTGTTTGTTTGTTTGTTTGTTTGTTTGTTTGTTTGTTTGTTTGTTTGTTTGTTTGTTTGTTTGTTTGTTTGTTTGTTTGTTTGTTTGTTTGTTTGTTTGTTTGTTTGTTTGTTTGTTTGTTTGTTTGTTTGTTTGTTTGTTTGTTTGTTTGTTTGTTTGTTTGTTTGTTTGTTTGTTTGTTTGTTTGTTTGTTTGTTTGTTTGTTTGTTTGTTTGTTTGTTTGTTTGTTTGTTTGTTTGTTTGTTTGTTTGTTTGTTTGTTTGTTTGTTTGTTTGTTTGTTTGTTTGTTTGTTTGTTTGTTTGTTTGTTTGTTTGTTTGTTTGTTTGTTTGTTTGTTTGTTTGTTTGTTTGTTTGTTTGTTTGTTTGTTTGTTTGTTTGTTTGTTTGTTTGTTTGTTTGTTTGTTTGTTTGTTTGTTTGTTTGTTTGTTTGTTTGTTTGTTTGTTTGTTTGTTTGTTTGTTTGTTTGTTTGTTTGTTTGTTTGTTTGTTTGTTTGTTTGTTTGTTTGTTTGTTTGTTTGTTTGTTTGTTTGTTTGTTTGTTTGTTTGTTTGTTTGTTTGTTTGTTTGTTTGTTTGTTTGTTTGTTTGTTTGTTTGTTTGTTTGTTTGTTTGTTTGTTTGTTTGTTTGTTTGTTTGTTTGTTTGTTTGTTTGTTTGTTTGTTTGTTTGTTTGTTTGTTTGTTTGTTTGTTTGTTTGTTTGTTTGTTTGTTTGTTTGTTTGTTTGTTTGTTTGTTTGTTTGTTTGTTTGTTTGTTTGTTTGTTTGTTTGTTTGTTTGTTTGTTTGTTTGTTTGTTTGTTTGTTTGTTTGTTTGTTTGTTTGTTTGTTTGTTTGTTTGTTTGTTTGTTTGTTTGTTTGTTTGTTTGTTTGTTTGTTTGTTTGTTTGTTTGTTTGTCTGTCTGTCTGTCTGTTTGTCTGTCTGTTTGTTTGTTTGTTTGTTTGTTTGTTTGTTTGTTTGTTTGTCTGTCTGTCTGTCTGTCTGTCTGTCTGTCTGTCTGTCTGTCTGTCTGTCTGTCTGTCTGTCTGTCTGTCTGTCTGTCTGTCTGTCTGTCTGTCTGTCTGTCTGTCTGTCTGTCTGTCTGTCTGTCTGTCTGTCTGTCTGTCTGTCTGTCTGTCTGTCTGTCTGTCTGTCTGTCTGTCTGTCTGTCTGTCTGCCTGTCTGCCTGTCTGCCTGTCGGTCTGTCGGTCTGTCGGTCTGTCGGTCTGTCAGTGATCTCACTGTCAATTTCAAAACCGGAATGCAGACGGATTCGTTATTGTTTTGACGAAAAACATGACATGTTGTTTTTTTGGCCATGAGGAAATTTTAGTTGGTTTTGGTAGATGTGATGTTTCTCGCTACTTGCAACTCCTGTCGGGAAATAGACCCCGCGAAAAAGACCTTTAGAAGAGACGTGACAGGGATTGTTTGCGATTTGTTGTTGGATTGAAGTCAATTATGTCGTTGTTTCGAGCAAGTTTTGCATTGTGTAGAACAAGAAATGTTCTTATAATGCGTTCTTTGCAACGAAGTTGTTCCTCATCGTTTAACATAAGTCGTTTTCCTGTACCGCCAAAAGACAGTCTGCCCAAAGATATTCAAGAAAGAATGGACGAAGTTGAAGAGAAGGTACAGGGTTTTTTATAAATAGAGCAAAGGGAAAAAAGGTTTAAATAAAACGATTTCCATGGTAGAAATGAAAAGATGATTCATCTAAATAAATTACAAGGGGCGGTGAATTTAGATTTGGGGCACTTAATTAGCACTATAGCTAGGAGTTTGTGGCTTATGGAGTTCAACGGAACCTATGGTTCAACCAATCAACTGAGGAGGCTCAACTGAAATTTTAGGTTCTACTCATGTATTAAAACATTAAAATTCCTCTCTTAAATATTCATGACAATTTCTAGGAATTGATCTCTGATTCTGACTTTGAAAATGTACTCCTATTTCTGATCCCCCCCCCCCCCCCACACACTTGGATGGCAAGTTGTCTAGTACCTGACCCCACCTCCCCAGATATTCCCCAAATGCAATCAACCATTGTCCCACCACTTTTGAAGTGGTGTCAACCATCCAGCATTTCCAACTGCCTTTGGAGGGGGGGGGGGGGGGGGGGGGGGGGGGGGGGGGGCAGGGGGGGTGTTGGGTGGCTATGAATATTTTCTGTAACTGCACACACATTGGCCAAATTCTTGAATAAACCATGGCTTATTCAACCCTGGGTTGATTTTAGTCTCAGCTTATTGATTATAATTATGCCCTGTATAAAAGGCCCTAATGACTTCTTTCAGCGATGTTTTCAGAATATTGTAAGTGCCTTTTCCCAGCTGCACAAATTATTATCATTTTTGTCTTGTGCATGAGGCATCATGCTGTAATCAGCTTTAGAATTTGTAATTTTTTTGAAGAGTTCTCTCAATTGGTCTGGGAAGGGTAGTAACTCATTATCTATGTGGTAACTTCAGTAATGATAAAAACATGCAAATATAAATATTTAATCATCTAAACTGCAAATGCACAGATCAAATTATTATGTGATAGAGCTAAGTGAAAAGGTGGTAAAGTGCTGAGAAAATTTTTTATAATGAAATACTGACATTTGTGTATCTGTGTCTTTACAGTAATTGGTAAAGCTGATTACATACAACCAATGAAAAATTAATAAGTAAATTATGTACAGTAATAAAATCCTAATTTAACTAAATACAACTGACAATTAAATTATATTACAGCTAATTGTAACTACAATATTAAAAAATGAAAGTAATTATTAATAAACTTAAAGCTAATTCAGAAAAGAAAGGACTTGCTTGCTGAAGCTTTTAGAGCACTTGTTATTAACAATTTGCTCTGGAAGGTTATTCCAGGCAGGGATTGCGTGAGGGAAAAAGGAGTAGCAGAGCCCTTCATCAAAAGTGAAATGCGATTAGTCACAAGCATACTGTACTGAGTAGCCAAGGGCAGACCAGGCCGGGCTCAAGCTCGGCCAATCCACATCAATGACATCATTCATTATTTTCATTATCTCCAATGCTAGTCCGTGGCCTGGCCATGCATTTTCCATGCGTGATTTGTGTTCAAACTAACTAAAATATTTGCCGCAATCCTCAAAAAAAGAATGTAAATATTTAATTTTCGTATTTTATAATCTTCAGAATTCTACAAATTCTTTCCCTAAAATGCAGGAAATGGCATTTCAAAACCCATAAATTTCAAAAATTTTCTGGGGCATGCTACCCCCTTCTTTAGAAATGTCACTTCGTGCCCGCCCAATTGGTCAACCCTGGCTACGCCAATGACCACATCTGGACAGTAATCTTGTATGATGACCATTCATTTATAGAGCCACTTTCTTCCCAATGTCTTCCAAGCTTTGGCTCACAGACCAGATGAATTCCGAGCATTTTTCAATTATTACGATGCCATCATGGAGAAAGAAGCTGGTCTATCGAAGGCAGAGAAAGAATTGATAATTGTCGCCACAAGTTCTGCAAACAGTTGCACGTATTGTGTCGTTGCCCACGGTGCCTTGCATCGTATTTTCTCAAAACGACCATTGGTGGCTGACCAGGTCGCGACTAACTGGGAGTGTGCTGATTTATCAGACAGAGAAAGAGCTATTTTGACATTTGCGATGAAGATTGCCAGCGCTCAACCAGTGTCTGATGGTGATTTTGAGCAACTCGAGAATGCAGGTCTGAGTAAGGAGGATGCTTGGGATATTGGTGCCATTGCTGCCTTTTTTGCTTTGTCGAATAGAATGGCTCACCTCACCAACATGAGACCAAATGATGAGTTCTACTTAATGGGGCGACAGAAAAAAGAGAAAAAGAATTAGAATACTGTGGACGGTGGTAGTGTACTGAACTTAAAATACTCATAATTCATGACGAAAACACACAAGAAATCAATACCGTAGCAGTAGTTGTAAATCGGATACAGCATCGTCCTGATTTACATAAACTTTAGCGTCGATTTTCTCGGCTAAACCAGACCGTATCCCCAAAATAGTTGGTGAACTTGATTACTTAGATGCATTTGTATTTTAAGAAAGATACAGCATTCGCAGCCGAGCTGTATCTGATTTACTACGGCTTACTTGCAGCTCGCCTTGTAAATCAGATACAGCTCGGCTGCTCATGCTGTATCTATTACATACAGCACAATTACACAAGTTATAATATAATTAGTACACAATAATATGCAGTGATAAGTGGTTTGTCTTGCAAATAAATTTGCGTTACCGAAATGATGCCCGATTTCCGTATTTCCGATAAATCATTCAATTTTTCTGCATATACAAAACTTGACCACGTGTCTGGTTTTAGCCCATCAGAGTATGTGATTTCACTGGAATTAACTAAACTTGTGCGAAATACCAAATGGTGTCCCGTGTTTGGATACTCTGATCCAAACACGCGGGAAATTGCGAGACTGGAGAAAAGCGTAACAAAACACGAGCTGTTCTTAGCTTTTCAAAAGTCTAGCAATTTCCGGTGTTGATTTTATGGAGGGAGGAAAACCGGAGAACCCGGCGAAAACCCCTCGAAGCACAGCAGAGATCAACTACAACTCCACATGAGTCCAAGCCTGGCAACGGGGTCATTTCCAAGCGGTCACCCATCCAAGTACTAACCCCATGTAACCGGGCTTAACTTTTTGGTGAGAGGCAGCGCGCTAACAGCACACGCCACCCAGTTAATACTATGATTATTATTGTGTTGTCATTGTCAGGCATGTTGCAGCTGTATTTACTGTTCACCAAAATGACGTCAGTCTTCTCTCTTCATGTCTGTCACTTTTTTGATTTAACTATACAAAATTTTACTTTTGGCGTGTATTTTTTTTATAATTTCTAAGTGTAGTGACAGTTGTATAATATTATTTCTTTATTTATTTTATATTTTTTATTTTATTTTATTTTATTTTGGTTCCAGTTCAGTTATTAAAGTGTATATGAAGTGAAAAAGTGTCGTTGGTAGCAACATTCACTGAAAATTTCAAGACAATCTGATGTATATATATATATATAGTATAAATAAGTTTTGTGGAAACACCACGTAAATTAAATATTTCTTTGCTAAGCTTTCGGCCTGTTGACTCAGGCCTTCATCAGAGCATTGAAAGCTTAGCAAAGAAATATTTTACGTGGTGTTTCCTGAAAACGTTCAAAGAATTAATTATATATATATATATATAGTTCTCGAGCTATGAACTTTCAAAGTTTGCCATGGCTAGTTCGTTTTTGTAAAAATTTGGGTTTCTCAGTAACAATAGCATATAGGCGTAGGGTTTTGTTTTCGTTTAGGGGTGCTGAAGTGCTGAACAGGGTCTTTCTAAGAATTTTCTCGTGGGGGGCGTTTACAAAAAGGGACTCTTCTAGGGTGGTCCGGGGGCATGCTCCCTCGGAAATGTTTGAAATTTAGAGTCTTGGAAATGCCATTTACTGCATTCTGAGGGGTGATTTTTAAGAACATTGAAGGTCATGAAATGTCATAAGAACTAGTTAAAATACAACACATTTCAACAATTTTTCGATGTTGTGTTTACTGGGTTGACTTATCACTGTATATGGGTGCTTTTGGCTGACAGGAATGAGACTGTAACAGTTACTTTAGCCTAACGAGTAACCTATAATTTGTGAATGGTGATTGATGAGTCAGTTGCTGCAAAATTTCTGGGGGTGGGGGGCTTAACCCCCCATTGAGATTTCTCGGGGGGCTAAAGCCCCTCAGCCCCCCTCCCATACTCTACGCCTATGAACAATAGGGAACGTCACGACGACGACGTGAGTACAATAGTATTTTTTTAAACCAAAACAAAGCGTTGAATAATCTGCAGTCCCAAGAGTAATCCCACAACCGTCCTCGTTGCACATGCAACTTCAACTGGGACCACGTCCACGCGTACGCGTTTTCATAGCGTTTTTATATTGTTCTCGGTCCTCAGGGGAGCAGAAAATAATGATTTCATTACCTGAAACAATATGAAAACGCTAGGAAAACGTATACGTGCATGTGGACGTGACCTGAAGCGTTTTCACGTTTTCAAGACGACGTTGTGGCAAAGAACGGCACAAGCTGTTAGTTTACTTAGGCGTTAATCTATCGAACGTCATGTTGTCGAAGCTATAGTTGCTTTTTAAAGGTCTTACAAAATACATAAAGCATACACGATGCCCTGATCTATGGTTTCTTTTAAATGCAGAGGCCCCTATATTGATTTCTAACGTATGTAGATGAATCACTGATACCAAAATCAATTGTTCTTATGCATAGTTGTCCATCTGCGTACGTCATAAGGCATTGTTATCAAGAGCCCAAACTTCTCCAGAAATGAAATGGCGGCTATAGCAAACTTTGAGAGATCGTAGCTCAAAGACTATACACTTTGGATTCTCTTGAAAGTTTTGGTGAATGCTCCTCGACAGCGAGCTAGCTTAAGGTGAAGTAATACGAGCAACAAATTGCTGCAACATTGTTGCGTAGATGAAAAGCGTTGTTGCACGTATTACCACCCACCTTAAACATTGTCACGCAACATAATTTCGTTGTTGCAAGTTGAAACAGCATGTTGGATGTTGGATCAAGTAGAAATGGCGTCTACTTTTTTCAACAATTTTTTTCAACTTACAACAAAATCATTGTTGCGTGACAATGTTTAAGGTGGGTGGTAATACGTGCAACAACGCTTTTCAACTTGCAACGCAATAAAGTTGCATTGAAAGTTGAAGAAAGATGTTGCCGTATTACTTCATCTTTAGGTGGAAATAATTTCTTTGTGTTTGTCGTGAATTATTAATGATTTGAGAACGATGTTTTTCTTATGAAACACGTGTGATTACTCATGATAATACCCAACGATATATCTCAATTAATTTGAAACTAACGTTTATTCTGCTCTACAATTGGGGGCAACAGCGCTATTCTTTTTTAAATTAAAACAAGAAACAAGCTTGGAAATATGAAATTAATTTCTGGTGTCGAACAGGATTATCTCACTCGCTTACTTTTGCCCACTCCTCAGGTATCATGGTCAACCCTTGAAATAAATTTCAAAATTTCAAACTTCTCATACATTATTCCTGCTCTATTTAAATAAAGAGATTTCTTGGATATATTCTTATTAACGTCAAATGACCTTTCACAATTAACTTTTTTATTTATGTTAATAATTTATTAGATAACACTAGTCCATTTTATTTTCTGGGCTGGTTTTCTATTTCAATTTTTAAATTTAGGTGTACATGTACTTCTATTACAAGCACGCATTAATAAGTAATATCGAAATTACTTCAATATTTTTTATATTATAACCTTAGCTTTTCTGTCCTATATCGTATCTCATATTACATTCAGGCCAATGCCAAACGTTTCCATTCACATTTAAATTGGGAATTGTCCTGGATATTCAATGCATAGTACATTTTTTCGTATGTTTTTGCTGTGCAAGCTGTCGTAAGTTAATCTCAGAGAAAAACTCTGAGCTCCAGAAGCGACTGGAACCCACAACCTTCCGAATGCCAGCCGGACGCTCTCACCGTTGAGCCACTGGAACTCAGATAGTACATCAAATAAGCGCCGCACAGACGACCAAGTTTTCCTTGACGAGTTTTTCCTTGACAAGTTTTATTTGTTAGTTTCAGAAATTGCAGCTTGGTGTTAGTAAGAAGGTTGTGGGTTCGAGTCCCGCTTAGAGCTCAGAGTTTTTCTGAGTATTACTAACTAACACAGCTTGTACAGCAAACAACTGACAATTATTAAGTTTTATTTGTTTGTGTATTCGACACAAATTGGCAAGTTTTTCCTTGATAAGGAGCACGAACAATTTTCTTTGTTCAAAAGCTGGTCATGCCAGCTTTTGAACAAAGAAAATTGTTCGTGTGTATAGTCGTCAAGGAAAACTTGACAAGATCATCTCCGAAGCTTATTACGCGACCATTGCCGTCAAGGAAAACTTGTCCAACCGTACACACGAGCAATTATAAATTGTCAAGGAAAATGTTTGGGGGAAAAAATTGTTCATCGTACACACGAGTAAGGAAAGCTATACCAAGGAACTTGTCAAGGAAAACTTGGTCGTGTGTCACAAGTACTTGTTGGGCCACAAGTCGCAGTAAATGACAGCTTGTACTGCAAAAACATATGAAAAACTTTACCCAAGCGCTGTACGTAAACACTAATAACATTTAGTATATTTTATTGTTGCTATACTGGTGTTATATATATATTATATATATATATATATTATATATTATATATATATATATATATATATATATATATATATATATATATATATATATATATATATATATATATATACTTAATTCAGACAACTGTATTGACCCTGTACGAATGACGAATGTACGACCTTCAGTTATTAACTTTCCCCTTTATTTCTTAACTTTTAACTTTTATTTTGGCTAACTCCAGTCTATTTTACTCTGGTTAACCCCAGAAGACATCTTTTTCTCATTAAGGGAAAACTGAGTCAATTATAAGCACTGAACGTTGAACGGAGGAAATTGTGTCGGCAAATTGTAAATTTATTTAAATGCAGAGCACCTGCAGAATTTGCGGTGACAATCAGTTGCCTGTGGTAACCGAAAAAAATCTTCTGGCAGCTGATGGCTGGCGAGGTCATGGCGTACATAAACACGTCGTATTCTTTATGGGATTAAGGATATTTTTCGTCGATGGCGACAGGCACAGCCGATTCCAGTGACAGAGCAAGAAGACGATTTCTTCCTTCGATTAGAGGCCGTGTCTCAAGTCCGTCGAACGAAGCCGAAGGAGAAATTACTGTGCCAATAGCGGTGAGTTGTTGTTGTCAGTATTTTATATATACTGTAAACGAATAATCAGTTTTGTTTTAAAATATGATTCCACATTTTCTATCGCTCGACATTATGGCATTAAAATATCCGCATACTTTAGTGGAGTTTGGGAGAATTTCAAGTATATACAAAAACTTATTTCATATCCAGTAATCGTGCATGAACTTTTAATGTCATTAAAAGATACCCAGCACTTACACTTCAAAATAATATTTTACTCGGGGTATATTTTTTGGCGAGCTCTATTAAACAGCCACTATATTTTCTTTTTGGGATTGAATTAAAAAGGGAAAATTAAACAACCTTTCTCAGATTATAAAAGCCGAATTCAGATTATTAAAAATAAATGGTTATATATACTTCTCGTATACAGCTTCTTAAGTTTTTAAACAATATCTAAAGTTGTTTCTTTTTTTTTTAAACTGTATGGCAAAGCGTTCCTTTCTAACGATATTCGGGTGTTTCTGCGAAGTTTTTCGCTTTATTTTTCAATATAGCATAGTAGTCCTGTTTTAAAAAGTAGTACATTAATTGCCGTATATTACAACTAACCGCTTTCCGGAATTATATGGAAGGGATTAAGATATTAATTTTAAGCTCTAGTTGTTAAAAAACTCGTTATTTTAGTTTTATCAGTTTTATGTCATTTAAGGTGATTTTCTATTCTCTGTTAATATTTTTATTGCGTGTGGTTTTGGTGAGAATTTTTTGAAGTGTTGTTTTTTAAAAGCAGCATGGAGTTAGACTGGCATGATTTTATTTCGAGTGATGCAGTCCTCTTAGGATAACTTTTTGAAACCGCGTTAGAACTTGCTAGTATATATATAGGTTTTATTTTCATGCTTTATAAAGATAAAGGACTGGGTGGCTAATCAGCCAGCGGCTGAATTGCGAAGGACGCAGATCAACGTGGCCGTGTCGAGGCATATCAAAGGCCCTCCAAGCAGCCGCCAACGACACAGTTCAGACCACGGATCACAGCTAAGATGTTAGGTGTTGATTTTATGCGGGAGGGAGGAAAACCAGAGAACCCGGCGAAAAACCCTCGAAGCACAGGAGAGATCAACTACAACTCTACTCACATGAGTCCAAGCCCGACAACGGGGTCATTCCCAAGCGGTCACCCATCCAAGTACTAACCCCGTCTAACCGGGCTTAACTTTTTGGTGAGAGGCAACGCACTAACAGCACACGCCACTCGTGCATGCTCCCTTAAGGCCACACAAACCTGCATGTCTGAATGTATAATGTACTATTCCGAACTTTACAGGTTTGTCGAAATGGCTTGTCAACCCCCCGCTGAGCTTCTCATATCTGAGCAATAGATTCTGATTGGTTTAATACTCATATGATTCATAATTTTTTTTATTTGATTGGATTATTTGATCTCACGAGAATTCCTAGAGAACCAATTGTAACTTGAATAAGATAGAGCTTGTGCATGATGTGGACAATCAAAATCTACTCGGGGCCCCAGACTGAATTCAAGTTGCCTTACGAAATGGTGGCAACGGCCGTTCACGAATTGGCAAATGGCAGTGCCCAAACTCGCCAGAAACGGTCGATCTAGTGATCTAGCAACATGTATATGCACCCTGGGTTATCGTTTCGCTCCTTGCCAACCTGTTATATAAAATGCCTAAAACTGAATGAAACTATTTCTTAATATGTATATACTTAAAACCGACGAGCAGTAGTGCGAGTGTTTTGAATAGCTTAAAAAACAACCCATTTGGTAAGTTCTTTGGGGTAGTGATTTTGAAAAACAACGTTGTCTAAGTCGAGAAAACCAAAGCTAAAGTTTCTGTAAATCAGGAAATTTTCATATCAGATATAAAACTACGGAAATGATATACTGACTTTCTTTGCGAGAGTTTTCCTCTCTCCAGGAATTATTAATGATCCTTTAAGATTGAGGAAAGGCTTTGGTAAAGCGAGATAACCCGGTCTATATCTATTTTAGAAACAATCTAAAAGGAATATAATAGGTTCCTATGTGTAAAATGAGGTTTTTAATTTGTGACAATATAACATAACATTTTTGTGTACCATTTTTTTCCTTCAGCAAAAAGACGAAGGTGAAAGGAGGACAAATGGTGGTGGTCGACTAACCCTAAAAGGAATACGGAGTTTTTTCTCCACTGACCGGCCATCGAGAAGTTCTGCCAATGACAAGAACCGCAAACGACAGGCTGGGGAAAGCCTTCCTGCAGTTTCACCTCAACCTCCTAGTGTTCAAACTATAACGACTTTACAAGTTGAAACAAGTGAAGGCGATGGGGATCAGTCAAAGACAGGAACAAGGACGAGAAAGAATTCTTTAACTACAAGAAAACAATTGATATCCTTGGAATCAAATTTGCGAAACGCGATTGGTGAATCGAGAAGTCCCCAAACTAGTTGTACGAGAAGTCGAAGTTGTTCTCCGTGGTCAACTGAGGAGAACAGTCGTGCCAGTTCAGAAGAAAGGAATTCTGCTTCTAAAGCTAAAGGACGTTCTTTAAACGTTGATAAGACAGGCAAAGATGCTAGCTCACCGCAACTGTTGAATGTTGACACTGATCAGAGAGCTAGTAATGGTCACAATAACCTTGAAAAAAAATCGCTGTCAACAGGTTCGTCAGCGATACTAAAACAAGAGGAAGACATAATCATGTTTAAAAATTGCACTGAATTAAGGTAAGTTTAATATGCAGTATTATACATATTTTACTTCTATAGCTTAAAAAAGTTTTAAACGTATATCTTCAAAATTACTAAATATACTTAATTAATGATGTGGGTTTTTTTGTTATTTTTTGGGACTTTTTCCCAAAACAGGAAAGAATTTAAGAAAGCCAAGGCAGCTAAAGATTATTCAACCATTTTGAAATTCCTAACAACCACATTCAACTCCTTTTCAACATTAACTAAAGTTTTCAAGGTACAGTATATTATTATGTAACTTGCTTGCAGATGATAATGTGGAACTGTCATTCGAACGCATCATCTATTCACGAGAAGAACACAACGACCATTTCTTGACCGTGTATATACCTTGTTTTTATATAGCCAAAGGACTATGACAAAAAATATGGAATTAATATTGACTTTGTAATGTTTGCCTATGATGTCATTATGGCTTTGGTTAGTACCGTTTAAATATTAATTAACTGTCATAATTCAATCATTCAAGGAATTAATGATAATTTATATCGTTTGTTTTCTAATTAAATTTTACATTCTCAACTTTGTCATGTCGTTCATTCTTATAGCCAAGCGACCATCGGAAAACATTCCTTAAATCAGTCATCAATTGTTTGCTAAGCAACATCAAGAAGTAAGTCTATTTTAATCGTGCAGTCATTAGAAACGGCATGAGTAATTTGGATTTTACCAACAAAATTAATCTTGGTTGTAAGTGCATGCGTTGTACTTGAGTTTTTTTAATTATCTGCATAGTTTTACTTATGCTTTTTGTATTATATTAGATAACTATACATTTTAAAAATTTTATTGTAAAATAGCTAGTTATATTAATTGTTGTAATTTTATTGTAAAATTTTATTGTAAAATTTTATTGTAAAATAGCTAGTTATATTAATGTTGGGGGACTGGGCAACCACTCCCATGCCACCGACGTTAAATAAATATTCGTATTCGCAAGGCTCTGGCAATTTCACGGTTAATTCTAACGACTGCACAGACATTCATTTTTAGGAATTTATTCAAGTGTTAATTTTTAAAGAGACATTTCAATTTAAAATATTTTGCGAGCAGACATTAAATGTACACCTATTTTATGTTTTTTTTAAGGAAACAAGATGACGAAGACCTTGCTGGCTATCTTATACTTCTACAGGTAGCGACTTTTTTATAACTTTTCAAAGTTATCATATTTTAACACCAACGACAGCAGTAACAGCAACACCATCGGCAACAACAACAACAACAACAACAACAACAGCAACGAGAATAACAACAATAATAATAATAACAGCAACAACAGCAGCAGAAGCAACAACAACAACAACAACAACAACAACAACAACAACAGCAACGAGAACAACAATAATAATAACAACAACAACAACAGCAGCAGAAGCAACAACAACAACAACAACAGCAACGACGACGACGACGACGACAACAACAACAACAGCAACAACAACAACAACAACAACAACAACAACAACAACAACAACAACAACAACAACAGCAGCAACGAGAACAACAATAATAATAATAATAATAGTAATAATAATAATAATAACAGCAGCAACAACAGCAGCAGCAGAAGCAACAACAACAACTAGAGCAACAACAACAACAACAACAACAACAACAACAACAACAACAACAACAACAACAACAACAACAACAACAACAACAACAACAACAACAACAACAACAACAACAACAACAACAACAGCAGCAGCAGCAGCAACACCATCAACAACACCACTTGCAGCAGCGGCAACACCACTACCACTGCTACCACCACCATCACCACCACCACCAACAACATTAATAACAACACCAGCACTGCCAACAAATTATTGTCCTGTCTATATGTTCCTATAGACCTTAGTATATACACATGCTTTTTTATTTCAGAATCCGCAGTTCGACAGTTATTCTTCTTATGTGATCTTCTCTCATCTCTTACGTCAAGTGGGCTCGTTATCTGACAGACAACATCAGACATTGGTTGAGTGGATGGAATGGTAAGACATTCACTGTGAAGACATCCATCATATATTGCTCTTAGGAGTGATTACAAGTTATTAAAAATAAGTTTTATTTTTTGGGAAGTTATTTAAATCAGTCGATTTTTTGTTTAGAGTCAAACTAAATTTTATTTTTGTTTCGAAGTTAATAGTTTCAAAGTTTATTTTAAAGATAATTATTACGTATATTTATTTTCTGACTTTCTCCTCCTGTTTGTATATACCTAGGTTACCAATTTTCAGTTTCAAAGCAATGATTAACCGACTTAAAGAGGTTAGAAATACACCTTTGTGTAACTTTGGATATTTGCTTTCATATATAGGTTTAGGTGTTTGACGTCTATAGTATTGAGGACAAATAAACAAATTAAAATGAATTAACGAAAACGAGTTTAATTAATAGTTTATAAACAGGAACAATAAACGGCAACGCAAGCACCGGCGGCAACACAAACACAAACACAAACACCAGCGCCAACACCAATGCAAACACAAACACAAACACAAACACAAACACAAACACAAACACAAACACAAACACAAACACAAACACAAACACAAACACAAACACAAACACAAACACAAACACAAACACAAACACAAACACAAACAAAAACACGAACACGAACACGAGCACGAACACGAACACGAACACGAACACGAACACGAACACGAACACGAACACGAACACGAACACGAACACGAACACGAACACGAACACGAACACGAACACGAACACGAACACGAACACGAACACGAACACGAACACGAACACGAACACGAACACGAACACGAACACGAACACGAACACGAACACGAACACGAACACGAACACGAACACGAACACGAACACGAACACGAACACGAACACGAACACGAACACGAACACGAACACGAACACGAACACGAACACGAACACGAACACGAACACGAACACGAACACGAACACGAACACGAACACGAACACGAACACGAACACGAACACGAACACGAACACGAACACGAACACGAACACGAACACGAACACGAACACGAACACGAACACGAACACGAACACGAACACGAACACGAACACGAACACGGACACGGACACGGACACGGACACGGACATAAATGTAATCATGCATAAAATTGTAATATTTTATATTTAAAATATTTAACTTTTATCTTCTTTTTAAATTTCTCATTGCCTCTTATTTTAGTTTGTCACCGCTTCTTTATTTCCGACTGAGGATGATGATCTTCCTTCCGCCGAAAAAATGCGTTTCTGGATCCCTTCTGCGGTTAAAGTATTGGCTCTTCTAAGTATGTTCAGCTAAGTTTAAGAAATTACGTTTACGTCTGTTCTGGTGCCTGTCCTTGTCCTTGTCCTTGTCCTTGTCCTTGTCCTTGTCCTTGTCCTTGTCCTTGTCCTTGTCCTTGTCCTTGTCCTTGTCCTTGTCCTTGTCCTTGTCCTTGTCCTTGTCCTTGTCCTTGTCCTTGTCCTTGTCCTCGTCTTCATCTTTATTTTCTTCGTCTTCGTCTTCGTCTTCGTCTTCGTCTTTGTCTTCGTCTTCGTCTTCGTCTTCGTCTTCGTCTTCGTCTTCGTCTTCGTCTTCGTCTTTATTGTCTTCGTCTTTATTGTCTTCGTCTTATTGCATGTCTTCGTCTTCGTCTTCGTCTTCGCCTTCGCCTTCGCCTTCGCCTTCGCCTTCGCCTTCGCCTTCGCCTTCGCCTTCGCCTTCGCCTTCGCCTTCGCCTTCGCCTTCGCCTTCGCCTTCGCCTTCGCCTTCGCCTTCGCCTTCGCCTTCGCCTTCGCCTTCGCCTTCGCCTTCGCCTTCGTCCTCGTCCTCGTCTTCGTCCTCGTCCTCGTCCTCGTCCTCGTCCTCGCCTTCGCCTTCGTTTTTGCCTTTGTCTTCGTCTTTATCTTCGTCTTCGTTTGTATCTGTTTGTCGTGATGATTTTCTGAACCTACCGTCTGTAGTTTGACCATAATTTTCTTGATGTGTAATTACTGTCTTTAGATGCAGCCAACTGGTTGAACAACATGCCAGTCGTCTCCTACACGTACATGTACATGGAAGCTCTTGATAACATTAATCTTACGAAGGAATATGATAATTGGCAAAGTAGATCTGGGTAAGTTATTTGACTTATAGGCTGTCTCAAATTTAATTTCTACTGAGCAAACACATTAAATTTGGTGATAGTGAGAAAACTATTTTATATTTTATAGAACTTTCACATTTTGCCAGTATCCGTTTCTGCTAAGTCTTAGTGCGAAACGCTATATCCTTCAGAAGGACTCTGAAGCCCAAATGATCGAAGTTGCGCGGGTAATTGATGTTGTGTCTTTCACAGTATAATTATGACAATTGATTGTCTGAGTATATCGATAGAAGATGACGGGTGTAGAAGTTGATCGTGTTATCGTGTACTACTTTTTACTTACAGAGGAGTCTGGTGCAAGGAGTGAAGAAACGTGAAGCGCCAGCTATTAGTATGTTGTTTCTTAATCTTAGGGTGCGCAGGGATAATTTAATGGCTGATTCTTTAAATGAGGTATGATTGTGTTAACATATAAATCAACCAACCAACCAACCAACCAACCAACCAACCAACCAACCAACCAACCAACCAATCAATCAACCATGCGATCAACCAACCAACCAACTAACGAACCAACCAACCAGCAACCAACCAACCAACCACCCAATTAAACAACCAACCAATTCATCCATCTATTCACCTGTCCATCCATCCATCCATCCATCCATCCATCCATCCATCCATCCATCCATCCATCCATCCATCCATCCATCCATCCATCCATCCATCCATCCATCCATCCATCCATCCATCCATCCATCCATCCATCCATCCATCCATCCATCCATCCATCCATCCATCCATCCATCCATCCATCCATCCATCCATCCATCCATCCATCCATCCATCCATCCATCCATCCATCCATCCATCCATCCATCCATCCATCCATCCATCCATCCATCCATCCATCCATCCATCCATCCATCCATCCATGGCCATCCATCCATCCATCCATCCATGGCCATCCATCCATCCATCCATCCATCCATCCATCCATCCATCCATCCATCCATCCATCCATCCATCCATCCATCCATCCATCCATCCATCCATCCATCCATCCATCCATGGCCATCCATCCATCCATCCATCCATGGCCATCCATCCATCCATCCATCCATCCATCCATCCATCCGTCCGTCCGTCCGTCCGTCCGTCCGTTCGTCCGTCCGTCCGTCCGTCCGTCCGTCCATCCATCCATCCATCCATCCATCCATCCATCCATCCATCCTGCTATCGTGTGCATAGTATATGTGACTCCGTTATTTTCCAATCTTCTTTATATTCATTTCTTTCTTTTCGTTCATTTCTTTGCCGTCTTTCTGTTTTCGTCCACTTTCTTCATGCTCAGTTACTCAAACTAATTTTCAGATCTCTCGCAAAAGAGAAGACTTAAAAAAGAAATTAAAAGTTACCTTTGTTGGCGAACCTGGTGTCGATATGGGTGGTTTGACCAAAGAATGGTTCATGTTGCTCGTTCGTAAAGTTTTTCGTCCTGAATACGGTAAGAACACCACAGTATAATCTAACCTACGTCATCTTACTTATTTTTTATCCTTTTTTCCCATTTTGTTATGTCTAAGGTATGTTTCGTTACGATGATAAATCATCGTGTTACTGGTTTACCAACATGGCTGTCGATGATATGTCGGAGTTCAACCTCGTTGGAGTTGTATCTTTTTGTAAACTACAATTATTGTATTTGGACAAGAAAGAGTTAATCACACGGAGAGATAATTTTCTTAGTTTTCTTACACTCTCAAACTCAATTGAAAAGTGTTGACTCTTGTTTTAAAATGCTTATAAAATTGTTTTACTGGTTGTCCGTTCTTAATGTTATCTCAGTTAATGGGCTTGGCTGTCTACAATGGTACGATTTTAGATATAAGGTTCCCATTGTGCTGCTATAAGAAGCTTTTGAGTCCTGCTGTTGTTCCTTTCGATCAGAATGCTGTCGTTGGTGTGACCAAGTTAGAGCTTACTGACCTTAAGGAAGTTATGCCAGTGAGTGTCGTAGGAAAGGAGGGAGGGAGAGAGGGAAGGGAGGGAGGGAGGAAGGAAGGAAGGAAGGAAGGAAGGAAGGAAGGAAGGAAGGAAGGAAGGAAGGAAGGAAGGAAGGATGGAAGGAAGGAAGGAAGGAAGGTAGGTAGGTAGGTGGGTAGTTATCCCTGGTTAAAGGCAGTAACCGAGAGAGGTGACTATTACTTTCTTCTATATATCCTTTTCATCGTTTTCATAAGGAAGGAAAGAAGGAAGGAAGGAAGGAAGGAAGGAAGGAAGGAAGGAAGGAAGGAAGGAAGGAAGGAAGGAAGGAAGGAAGGAAGGAAGGAAGGAAGGAAGGAAGGAAGGAAGGAAGGAAGGAAGAAAGGAAGGAAGGAAGGAAGGACGGACGGAAGGAAGGAAGGAAGGAAAGAACGAAGGAAGGAAGGAAGGAAGGAAGGAAGGAAGGAAGGAAGGAAGGAAGGAAGGAAGGAAGGAAGGAAGGAAGGAAGGAAGGAACGAACGAACGAACGAACGAACGAACGAACGAACGAACGAACGGACGAACGGACGAAAGAACGAAGAATGAAAGTAAAAAATAAATGACGTTGATGATTCTTCCAGGAGCTCGCAAGAGGTCTACAGGAACTTTTAAGCTACGAAGGAAATGTTGAAGATGACATGTGTCAAACGTTTCAGGTAAACGACTTTCTTTCATGGAATTTTTGATAAAGGTAAATTTTGGGTATGGGAATATAGAGATTTTAAGACCAGTACGTTGTCTCTTTTTGAATCTTCTATATATTTTTTTATATTTCAACAGGTATCTAGCACTGTTTGTGGTTCTGTCATTACTGAAAATCTCAAAGAAAATGGTGATTCTATCCCAGTGACCAACGACAATCGAACTGGTAAGATTCGTAAGGCGTTGACTAGCTTGATTTTTTTTTTTATGAAGTGACTCATTTGTATAGGGCCATATAACACGCCTTTTGTAATGAAGTCTAAATCCAGTCTAAACGAACACTGCTGCCAAACGTTTGCGCATACGTTAATTCGCTGAGTAAACATTGCAAGAGAAGTGGGAACTAGCCGTGGCGACAACAACCAGACAGTGAAGACTAAGTAAGACTCGACTATTTATTTGTGTTTTAAAAAAAGGGTAAAGAAAATTACGAAGGGGTAAATTCAGAATATGTTACAATATTGACAAAGAAGCCATGCACAGATTACCTACCTTATCTTTTTGGTAGAATGCTTATAATTTTAACTTTTGTGTCGGACTCTTGGACAAGTCCAAATATTTCAGTGTTTTCCCGCTCTTTTTCCGAGGACGAGCTCGGACGTCGCGCATCCGCAAAACGTTTGGCAGTGGTGTTGTCTAAACGACTAGCCGAGTACAGAAAAGATTAAACTAATAAGACTATACGAGACTAGAAGAATACTTTTGTATTTTTAAACCTACATTTTTGATATAATTTTTTGTTTGAATATTTTGTAGAGTATGTTGACCTCTATGTGGATTACATTCTAAATAAATCAATATATCGTCAGTTTGCTGCTTTTTATCAGGGATTTCACAGTGTTTGTGCGTCCAATGCTCTAATTGTAAGTACTGAACCGATGAATTATTTGGCTATTTTTAGTTGTCATGTCACTCTTTTTGTCTTAATAAAATCAAAACTGAAAAAAAATAATTTAAATTTTTTTTTTAAATCTTCAAAAAATCAGTATAATTTGAGTGTAATACAATTTTAAAATATTTGTATTTGTGTCAGATGCTACGTCCTGAAGAAGTTGAGATGTTGGTTTGTGGGAATCCTGACTTTGATATGCGCGCTTTGTGCAAAGTAACCACATATGATGGTTTTTCCAAGAAGGATGTAACTATAAGGTAACAACTCGAAGTTGGTAACGTTTTTAAATATTTTTTTTCCTGTACAACTTGTCGTAAGTTAAACTCAGAGAAAAACTCTGAGCTCCAGACGGGATTCGAACCCACAACCCTCCGATAGTTCCACGTCTGAGTTTAACTTTTTTATAAGTAATATGTTGGGCATTTCACTCGATTACATAGCATGTTCTAAGGATTTTGGGTGAAGGAAAATTCGAGTGTAGAATATATACATTATAAGACCAAACCGGGACCAGTTGCGAAAAATGCAACTACACAGGCCTTCCGGCAGGAATTGAACCCACGACCATGCGATTCTAGTGCAATGCTCTGACCACTGAGCCACGGAGGGCGTTGCCGAGAGCTTGATCGCGAGTTCTGTATATAATAAGGTGGTAATGCCAGGAGAGAATTGGGTATATTATAAGTATGTTCTGAGGATTTTGGGTGAAGGAAAATTCGAGTGTAGAATATATACATTTTAAGACCAACTTACGACAGCTTGTACAGCACAAACAAACGAAAAAACCTTATAAGGTAGTAAGTTGTTGATGTTTTCTTCTCTTTCCCTTTTTTTTAAGTTTTTCATTTAGATTCTGTCTCATCTCATCTCATCTTTCTTCCCCTTTCATTTTTCTTTGTATTATTTTTTATTTCTATCTTTCTCTTTTCTTCTTTTCTTTTTTAAAGTTTCCTTTTCCAGCTCATCTTTGGCCACGTTTACACCATAATACGGTACGGCGGTGGTCAGGATTGAGGTGTGCGTTCCGTAGCAGAAAAAAAATGACTGTTTACACTATGACGCTACGGTAAATTTACCATAGCGTAGTGATTCGTAGCCGGAATGCAAAGCGTAGTGACTACGATACGGAAAACCACTCCGGAATAGTGTAAACACAAAAAAGAAACGTAGTGATTTTTCAACGGAAGACTGACCGTATACCGTAATAAACGGGGTTATTTTAAGCCGCACTCTATAGGTCTTCCTTTTTCTTCTTTTCTTTCTTCTCTTCTCTCCCTAATCATTCTTCTATTCTTTTTCTCCCTTACTGTCTTCTTGTTCTCCCTTACTCTCTTCTTGTTCTCCCTTACTCTCTTCTTGTTCTCCCTTACTCTCTTCTTGTTCTTCCTACTGTCTTCTTGTTCTCCCTTACTCTCTTCTTGTTCTCCCTTACTCTCATCTTGTTCTCCCTTACTCTCTTCTTGTTCTTCCTTACTGTCTTCTTGTTCTCCCTTACTCTCTTTTTGTTCTCCCTTACTCTCTTCTTGTTCTCCCCTACTCTCTTCTTGTTCTCCCTTACTCTCTTCTTGTTCTCCCTTACTGTCTTCTTGTTTTCCCTTACTGTCTTCTTGTTCTCCCTTACTGTCTTCTTGTTCTCCCTTACTCTCATCTTGTTCTCCCTTACTGTCTTCTTGTTCTCCCTTACTGTCTTCTTGTTCTCCCTTACTGTCTTCTTGTTCTCCCTTACTCTCTTCTTGTTCTCCCTTACTGTCTTCTTGTTCTCCCTTACTCTCTTCTTGTTCTCCCTTATTGTCTTCTTGTTCTCCCTTACTCTCTTTTTGGTCTCCCTTACTCTCTTCTTTTTCTCCCTTACTCTCTTCTTGTTCCTTCTCTCGTTTCACTGTCCTTTCTTTATTCTTTACTTTTCCCCTTTTCTTTATCTTAATTCCCTTTGCTTTCCTTCTTTCTTCTCCATCCCGTTTTTATTTCTATGATTTTCCTATCTCCCTTTTCTTCTATTCTCCTTTCTTTCTATCTTTCCCTCTTATTGTTACTTTAACTAACTCTTTTGCAATAATTCTGAATTACTTCAAGATATTTCTGGGAAATTGTGGGAAAATTCTCGAGCTCTTTGAAGCGAAAACTCTTACGTTTTTGTACCGGAAGTGATCGTATCCCAGTTGGAGGAATGGCCGAAATGGAATTCAAAATTACCCGGATGACTGGCGCTAGACAAGAAATGTAAGACCTTTTAGGCTACGTTTATACGGTACCGGACGAATTCAGGCCGGTCTCGAATTCGTCCGGTTTCGCCGTGTAAACAGGCGGAACCGTACTAATTCGAGACCGGTTCCGAATTTTTCTTCCGTGTAAACAGGCGAAACCGTACTAATTCGAGAACGGTTCCGAATTTTTCTTCCGTGTAAACAGGCGGAACTGTACAAATTCGAGAACGGTTCCGAATTTGTCTTCCGGTTCCGAATTTGTCTTCCGTGTAAACAGACGGCGTACTAATTCGAGACCGGTTCCGAATTTGTCTTCCGTGTAAACAGGTGGAACCGTACTAATTCGAGAACGGTTCCAAATTTGTCTTCCGTGTAAACAGGCGGAACCGTACTAATTCGAGAACGGTTCCGAATTTGTCTTCCGTGTAAACAGGCGGAACCGTACTATTCGAGATCGTGTAAAAGGGGTCTAAGACTGTATTATTTCTTGCAGACTAAGACAGAGAAAATAATTTAGTTTCTTTGTAAACTAGCATGAACAAGCTGACAATAATAATTCTCTGATTGTATTTGTTTCTTAAGGCTTCCAATGGCTCACACGTGCTTCAATCAACTCTGTCTTCCTCCGTACAAAACCAGACAACTGCTCAAAACTAAACTAATCATCGCAATATCAAACTCAGAAGGCTTTGGAATTGAGTAGACGATCCAGAAACTTCAGTTGGAATTCAGTAGACGATCCAGAAAGTTTTGGAATTGAATAGAGGTTCCAGAAGGCTTTGGAATTGATTAGAGGACCCAGAAGGCTTTGGAATAGAGTAAAAGATCCAATTCATTTATAAGTGAACTAAAATTCCTTTTGCGCTTAGTTTGTCTTCAATTCGCCTTCAAGTTGCACAAGAATCGCAATTCACCTGTTTCCCCTTGGTTAAATTCTCCCTCATTTCCCAGTTGTGGTATAACCAAGACCCTCCGTGGACACCCAGGGTGACTTCAATGTGTGGAAAGAGAAAATTATGATATGTAAAACTGTATTATTGATTCAGTTTGGGCCGCAGCACGACGGGAAAATATGTTGCAAGGACCCTACAATGGCAACCTAAAAAATTGCCAAAATTTGAGTCAGTTTCAGCTTGAAACGTAATGAACTTTCCGAACTTACCTCGCAATGTTCAGAACTACATTGCGAGGCAGATACAAATTTAAGTCGGCAATTTGTTTCTGTTTAACCAAGTATCTATTATTCTTCATTTCCACCAAACACTATATGTTGTGTCAGTATGACAAAATGTGCAGTTCTAAATTTTTCTTAAAAAAACCCCTGCTGTCAAACAGTTTTACTTAAGAAATGGTTCATGGTTTGGCGTTCTCCATCGAGTTATGGATGCACAAAGGAAGTTCGGAGAGCACGAAAAAAGCGTAAGAGTTGGTCGAGGCGTAGCTCTCAAACTTCCCAAGTGCATCTATAACTCAATGGAGCACGCCTACCATGAACTATCTCTTTTATAACAGAGAATCAGTCAATCAGACACAAAACAACGGAAAACAATATTTATTTCGCTGATTAAAAATGGGTTTCTCACTACATTTGAAATTGCCGTGCGCCAAATTCCCTTCACTGAGAAATATTTCACCTTGCCCTTGATATGGTGTTATAGCACTAAAAAAACTTATAAATCAATTTATTAATTTATTGTTTTAACATTGTAGATCTTATTTTTCTTAATATTGTGGATTTGTTGGCGTTGTGATAGCGTGTAATTTTTGAATTTAAATTATGGAGTGTGTTTTAGTGAATAAAAAACGTTTTACTTGTTTAAAATTTATGAACAATATAGGCAGGGAACAGTCTGAAATGAAAACTTCCTTCCTTCCTTCCTTCCTTCCTTCCTTCCTTCCTTCCTTCCTTCCTTCCTTCCTTCCTTCCTTCCTTCCTTCCTTCCCTTCCTTCCCTTCCTTCCTTCCTTCCTTCCTTCCTTCCTTCCTTCCTTCCTTCCTTCCTTCCTTCCTTCCTTCCTTCCTTCCTTCCTTCTTTCCTTCAATTCCTTCCTTTCCTTCGTCTCTTTTCATTCATTCATTCTTTCCTTCCTTCCTTCCCTCCCTCCTTTCTTCCTTCACCTTTTGGAAAACTTTTAATATTCATCACCCGGAAAACAACTGAAGTACAATTTGTAACCTTGCGCGGTTGCATGAAACCGCGATAGACGGAAACCTTGTACCAGCGGAGAACCCTCGGACATAATGCGCCGCGCATCGCTTCAGCTTGAACGTGTCGACCTGAGCAAGTTGAAATTCAAAGTCGAGATGCAGGTTGGTTTACAATCGAATATTTCTTTTATTTTCCACGAACATTTTTACTAATTTTATATCCCATTTGAATTTTAGTCATATCAAGGTGCATCGAAAGTTCTGTAAGTCTCTCGAAGAGTTTTTGTTTTCGTTAAATTTTCCTTCTCAATTCGGCACACACGCTGAGCTGGCGAAGTTGTATAATTTTTGACTTTTTCTCTCTCGTCCAGGTATGTTGGCAATCTCGACAAACGATGTACAGAGGAATTCTTAAAGCAAGTGTTCGGTAAAATAGCTCCTGTAGAAAGGTGTAAGATGATAACAGACGTAAGTAAATGAATTTTACCTGTGTTTTTAAACCAATTGAGTTGATTATAAAAGCCAAGAGAAGCCGGCATGAGACATTTCTGAACGACTGTCACCAGGCGTGACTTGAATCACAAATTTAGTTCGACAATGACTACATGTATTCTTCAGTCCTGATTCAATTGAAAGATATTCCCAGAGGTGCAGTGAACTTTGTGGTTGTCTGACGAGTTTGTAAGTATTGTTTTCAAAGCCTCGCCTATCTTTTCGAGCGCTTTATAAATAGCGAGAGGACGGCTTCGGAGGGAGTCTTTGTCAGTACGTTCGTCTACAGTCAAGAGTCGTCGCATCTCCCGAAAATACGCTTTCCTTTTGGCTTGCTGTCAAGACCTTCCTCTTGACGTGAAGGTACTTTTCTGTATTTTTTTATACAGTATTTGATGGTGTCTTTAATATATTATTTGACCGACGAAGAAACTTCTAAACTATTTAAATATTTTTGACGTCCATTGTCCTTCGTTTGGACTTTGTCATTTCCAGTGTGCTTGCAAACGTTTCCTTGATTAAAAGATTCCGAAGGGTTTTCTTTATCATATATAGTTTTTTCCTGTTATTCTTTTATAACTTTTGAGTCAAAACTTTAAACATTAATTCTTAAAATTGCTTGTTTGGACGTTGTCTTGATGTAGCCTTTTATTTCATATTAAACTTTGCTACCAGCAGGGAGTTCTTTTATTCAAGTTTGGTATTTCAGAACTGTTTAATTTGTCGGTTTTAAGAAGTACACTTTGTGAAAATTTTGTTTCTTGCTTTTTCATATAAACAAGCTTGTTTGTATATGTTGACTTAACTAAACATTATATATTTATCTTATAAACTGTTTGACACTCGGTGGCAAATCCATATAAACAAAAGGATTCCCTGAATTTTACCATAAATATTTTTTATGTGTCTCATAGCAGGTGGGTAATTGGTCAGAGGAAACCGCTTTAGTAAAGTTTAGTTCACCCTTAGGTGGTAAGAGTTAGATTGGAAAATTTTTTAGGGTCATGATTTTAATTTTTTTTTTTATACTTTGCTGTATATTATTTTAATTTATTAAAGTTTGCCTACAACTTAACAATAATGCGAAAGTAGGCAGGGTAACCACAACAGTCATTACCAATTACTGTGGGCCCGGAATACAATTAGCTAGCTAAAAACAACAGGTCAGAGGGTGGTCAAGATCACTGTGCTACATTACATTCCACGCATACTGACTTCCATGTCCTAGGGTTATCAGTCAAGTAGAAATGATTAAGGGCATAATTATAGTAGTTAAGTAGTTTATTTTTAAATGTTCTAATGATAGAGACTTGTGCCTGATGCAATCCGGTAAAGTATTCCATACTCTGTACACGCGTATAAAGAAGAATCATTGACATGTTAGGGTTTTGCATTTTTTTGGAACGTATGTTGTGACATCTTGGTTATGAGTAGATCTCATTATTCTGCCTGTCTGCCTTGGAAGTGGTAGTATGTTGCTATTGATATCAACTAAGCCATTATTAGCCTTATATTAAAAGAAGATCAGATCCATAAGCTCGTGCCAATAAGTAATTATAGCCAATAGTAGCCATAATTATAAGTATACTATAAGAAATATGTATTAGCTATTATTGCTGTGGCCAGCCTGAAGTAAGCAAGTGAACCAGAAGTGATCGATAGAGTCTGAAGTGAGCTGGGCTGAAGTGAGTGAGTGGGCCTAAAATGAGTGATTGAGCCTGAAGTGAGTGAGGGAGCCTGAAGTGAGTAGGGCTGAAGTGAGTGAACTGGGCTTAAGTGAGTGGGTGGGCCTAAAGCAAGTGATTGGGCCTGAAGTGAGTGAAGCCTGAAGCAGGGCTCTCTGGGAAAGGAGCACGCTCGCGCTCGTAAAACGCCCCTGAAAATGGGCAACAAGCTCAGAAAATTGAGCGCCTTGAATTTCTTACAATAAATATCTAATAGTACCAAAAACACTGTAAAAATCAGAAGTGAATCACGGAAAACACTAACGTATAAAGCTTCGATGTTTGCTTGCACCATATTGTGGGCTTGTGGCTCTCAAACAAAATGGTGCTGGATTTAATATACCTATCTACTGTATAATATTGTATAATCTTTCCACTGTTCAAGTGCTAAATGTTAACTACATCTGTATTAGCTTTTAAGCTAATATTTTCTCGGGTGCTCTTTTTAGAGCACCTTGCTAATTTTGTGAGATCTTTTTATCACTCTCCTCTTGGTTCTTCCTGGAGAGCCCTGGCCTGAAGCAAGCGAGGGGACCAGAAGTGAGCAAGGTAGTCTGAAGTGAGTGTTAGGCTTAAAGCGAGTGAGAGAGCTTAAAGTGAGTGATTGGGCCTGAAGTGAGTGAGCGAGCTTGAAGTGTACAGGCCTGAAGTGAGTCGGTGGGCCTAAAGCAAGTGATTGGGCCTGAAGTGGGTGAGGGAGCCTGAAGTGAGCAGGCCTGAAGTGAGTGAGCTGGGCTTAAGTGAGTGGGTGGGCCTAAAGCAAGTGATTGGGCCTGAAGTGAGTGAGGGAGCCTGAAGTGAGCAGGCCTGAAGTGAGTGAGCTGGGCTTAAGTGAGTGGGTGGGCCTAAAGCAAGTGATTGGGCCTGAAGTGAGTGAGTGAGCTTGAAGTGTACAGGCCTGAAGTGAGTGCGCTGACTGGAAGCAAGCAAGTGCATTGTGTAAGATGTTTTGCTATGTTATAAGTGTTTATACTTATATTCATTCACATATTCTCACTATTAATATATAAATGCTTAAAGTGGCTATGAAATGAAAAATTTGTTGGCATTTTTATTGTTTTATTGTACAGAGGAGCATGGCAGGAGCACTCACTGAAAATTTCAAGAGAATGTGATGCGTACTAGTTTTCGCGCTATAAACTCTCAAAGTTTGCCATGGCCAGTCGTTCTTGGAGAAAAATTGGGCTTTCGGAAACAATGCTTATGACATATGCAGATAAACAACTATGCATAAGAACAATAGATTTCACTATTAATGACCCATCTGCATATGTCATAAGGCATTGTTACCAAGAAGCCCAAATTTCACCAAAAGAAACTGTCCACAGCAAATTTTGAGAGTTGATAGTGTGAAAACTATGCATCAGATTCTCTTGAAATTTTTGGTGAGTGCTCCTGTCATGCTCCTCTGTGCAATAAAACAACAAAAATGCCAATGTATTTTTCACTTCATACTGTAGAGACTTTAAGTGTCAATTTCATGCTTCTCCTGAACAAACATAAAAGGGTTCAAAAACAATGATTTTCCCACCCAATCCCACAACATCAACACTTTCCAATTAGTTACATGTTCTTAACAATAAGTTGTTACACTACATTATAAGATACCACTCCCATTACTCATCAAGTGAAGAGCTCCAGTAGTCAAATGGTTGACTGGACAGACAGGCCTGTCTCAACTTTAATTTAAACACAACATGACCCACATAATCAAGGAGTTTATGTACATGAAAATTTTTAACCAGTCTTGTTCCTACAGCCCTGCCTGTGAACACAAGCTCTATGATATTGATCAATAAAAAATAATGGAATTTTTGATGAATTATTACAGCTCTATGACACTTGTACATACTAACAATGCTTTTCCCCCCTTCACAGCATACAGGAAGTGATCCTTATTGTTTTGTGGAGTTTCAAGACCATGATTCAGCCAAGAATGCTCTGGATTCTATGAATGGTAGACGTGTTTTTGATCAGGTGAATTTGAGTTTTTAAAAAAATTTTTCTAGTGTGTCAAATTTCGAGTCTCTCAGGTTTTATGAATAAAAATAATAAATATCTATATTGAATGATTAACAGAACTATACTGATCCAGTACCACTATTTCCTGAAATAGTGGTTTTACTAGGACACTAGGTAGACTAGGTGTATTTGTTGAAATACAGCATATTGAAATACTACCAAAATCAGTAGAGGTGAGCCGATCATTGGGAAAACATCGGCAGAGCCGATTATCGGCTAGTTTTTCTCACAATCGAATCGGCCATCGGCCGATTGTCTTTCACCATCAGATTGGTTGTCTCATGACTCTCGTCTTCGTATTTCTGCTCTCTCGTCCTCACACTACTATTTATAGCCTTTTTTAATATCGGTTTTTCGGTATTTTAATATAAGAAAATTGAAATCTACGGTATATTATCGGTATTGCGCGAACGCTGAAACCGATTATCACTGTTTTATTTTCTCTCACGATTTATTATTAGCTGCGATGTTTGTTGCAAGAAACTTCTGTTACGGAAATTAACAGAAACCAAACTCATTGCAGTTTATCGGGTGGGACAGAATGAACCTTTGTTTCGATCTCCCAGTGGAATAACATGTTTTGTGAAGCCCTATTTGTTTTGAATTTGAAACTATTTTCCGGCAAAATTTGTGACATAGTGTCATGACTCATCTTGAAGACGGCTAATCACTAATGCATTTTCGATTCCCAAGGCACACATTTTACGCGCTAGCTACTGTTGCAGTATTTTGAAATTATTTCACCCATGGAATATGTTTGTGACAGTTGCAGTATATTGGATATCCTGACTCATTTTAAATATTTTAAATAAAGAACAATGCTGACCACTTGACTGTTTTCTGTTTGTTTTGTTGTACTTAAAATACGAGAATTGGCTTGATGACTTCCTCTCATTGCAAAACTTGAGATGAATAAAACGACAAAATGGGAGCACTGAGCATCAGGTTAGCAAAATCAGTTTTGCCGATTAATCGGCCGATGGTGGGAAAATATTGGCTCTTAACAATCGGTATCGGCAATCGGCTTTTTTTTAACATCGGCTCACCTTTTAAATTCAGTAGTGTCTTTTCCGAAAGAAAAAAGGTTTTCTGGAAGCTAAGGTGGCCAAACGTTTATGTTTTGCGATGTCAACGGCTCAGGAATGCAGCGTGGTGTTTGAACGAATTCAATGAAATCAATGAATTCAGTTGAACAAGATGTTTTTTGAATGGTGTGTACTACAGTATCACGTTCATTTTACACTACATTCAAAATTAACATCTTATTCAACTGAACTTGTCTACTTTGTTGTATTTGTTCATACACCACGCGGCATTTGCAAGCTGTTGACATCACAAAACATTAAATGTTTGGCCACCTTCCAGACGACGTTTTTCTTCTGGAAAAGACACTACTGATTTTCGTAGTATAGTAAGGTTTGAGCACTGCCAAAATGAACGTAGTTTCTAACGTTTCAAGCAAGACCCCTGATGAATGATAAGAAACTATGTTCAGTAATTTCAGCAGTATTCAAACCTTACTATATTTTGACACGCTGTATTATAGTGTTTTGAGGTACATGTGATTGTATTTACATAAGCACTAATGATGTGTATAAAACTTAGTGCTTTCCACCTGTTGTTGTGGTTATGACACCAGAACCCATTAGCAAAACATTAATGGTACAACTAGTTGATTCCTCTTGCCCTCTGATAGTTTATTGCTTTTCTTAATGTGTTGCCCTTGACTTTCATTTAAAGGATATAAAAGTAAATTGGGCAACCAGCAATACAGGAATGAGGAAGGATACTAGCAGTAAGTTGATGTCTTTTTGTCTTTCTTCTTTTAAACACCTGTTGAATGGACTGTGTGACATAATTAGTTGCATGCCATAATTTTATGTAATAGGACATCTTTAAGCTACCAACTTTAATTAGAAGCAACTAATTATATTGTGAGATACATGTAATTCTGCTTTATGACCAGACTATGCTCTATTTTAAATCATAAAACTATTAGTTTTTAACTGGTGTGGTCCTGACTTTATTCAGATCAATACTTAAAAACAATATTTTCTCTTTCTGGCAGCTAGCTCTCAAACCTAGAAAATTTCCTGGGAAAGTTCCAACTTTGAAATGAGCACATTTCGATTTGGGAATACATTTGATTTTTCCTTTTAACCCGTTTCCTGCTTGAGCAGGCCAAAAATGGCCACTTCATATTTTTTTTTTTGCTTTATCTAATGCCAGATGATTTTACTTGTGAAAGGTTAGAACTGTCAGACATCCTAGACAGCATTGCGTTCACAAGTGCTTAAAGGACATTGGCAATAAAAAATAAGTTTGTCTCATTTGAAAGAACTCATCAAATGGTATAAGAACATCTTTTACAATTTTTCCGTATATTGTTTTGGTTTTGGAAATATTTCAACCAAATACAGCGTGCTGTCCACCATCTTGTTGTAATATTGGGTCTAATTAACTAGGAAATGGGTGACGTCACAACCAGGGTAAACCTAATGAAACTACTCCGTGGGTGACCAGATTTACACAGAAGGCTTTTTAAATGTTGTGGGTCAATTTAAAACGGAAATTGGACAACAAAAAATCGAGTTTCTAGCTCATAATGTCATAAGGTTGGCAAGATAAAAATTTCACTTTACCCTGGTTATGTCATCACATGCATAATTTTGCATATCAAAAATAATTCCAAGATGGCAGACAGCACGCTGTCTTTAGTTAAAATATTTCCAAAACCAAAACAGATACGGAAAAATTGTAAAAGGTGTTCTTATACCATTTGATGAGTTCTTTCAAATGAGACAAACTTATTTTTTATTACCAATGTCTGTTAACCTGTTCCTGTCTGAGCTAGTGAAAAATGGCTCCTTTATTTTTTTACTCAACATTAAAGTGCCCATGAAGCGAAAATTATTATTGTCTTAAATGAAAGAACTCTCAAAATGACAAAGTAACATCTTTTGCAGATATTCATTTCCGTGCCTTGTTGAAATATTTCAAATTTTGATATGCAAATTTGATATGCAACACTTTGACGTCACGTGTATAATGAGTTATCAGAGAAGGTTCGGTATCTTTGCTGTTATCAAACGAAATCAATTCAAAATCTGTATGTCTCATCCTGTATGCGAAATAGATGCACAGGATCGGCTTCGAAGTGATTTTGTTTGATAATAGCAAAGATTAGAACTTTCTCCAATAACTCATTATACATGTGTGATGTCAAAGTGTTTAATTTGCATATCAAAGAAACTGAAATATCTCAACAACAAAGCACGGAAACGAAGATCTGCAAAAGATGTTATAAGAGTTCTTTCATTTAAGGCAATACATAATAATTTTCACTTCATAGGCACTTTAAACAATTTTACTCATCAAAGGGAGAACCCTTGGACATCCTAGGCAACAATAGGTTAATTCATGATTTTTTAAATTCTAATACCAGACCATCATCACATCTTTGTTGGGGATTTGCCTGATGAAATGACTACAGTCTTACTCCAGAATTCTTTTGAGAAATTTGGCAAAGTATCGTAAGTATCATGATATGTAACTGTCAATACTATTTTCCTGAAAATTTTAGCCATGTATTTCATAACAATATGAAATGTTGGGGGCAAGTTGCTTGAATAATAATTTATGGTACTTGCAGTAGACAAGCATGATATACTTAGTATTGTAGTCTTCACTCTTGTGGTGTAATTTAATTATATTTTATTATTTACTCTATTTAAACGTGAAGGATGTGTTCATATTTTAGTATTTTACTTTAGCTAACTGATTAATACCATCGATTGCATCTAAGGATGGACACCGTTGATAAAAACCATTACCTCCACCAACATCAAACTTTGACGTTTCCCAGGAGCATTTGACAGGTTTCTTTTAGCTCAACCAATCACTGTAAGACTTAGAGGTGAGCTGATGTTAAAAAAAAGTCGATTGCCAATACCGATTGTTAAGAGCTGATATTTCCCCACCATCGGCCGATTAATTGGCAAAACCGATGTTAACCTGCTGCTCATTGCTCCCGTTTTGTCATTTTATTCATCTCAAGTTTTGCAATGAGAGGAAGTCATCAAGCCAATTCTCGTATTTTGAGCGCAAACCAATTTTGTAATGTGACTGAGAACACGATTATTGATGCTGTACCACAGATGCTCGCTCCCCGATTTTGATGGGAGGGTTGCAGCTGTACACAGGCTATGATAAATGGGGCCGAGAGAGCAGAAATATGAGGATGAGAGTCACGAGACAGCCAATCTGATGGTGAAAGACAATCGGCCATCAGCCGATTGTTAGAAAAACTAGCTGTTAATCGGCTCTGCCGATGTTTTGCCAATGATCAGCTCACCTCTAGTAAGATTGGTTAAACGTGATTAGTTGAGTGAAATAGAAACCTGTCAAATGCTCTTGGGAAACGTTGAAGTTTGATGTTGGTGGAGGTAATGGTTTTTATCAATGGTGTCAATCCTTAGATGCAACCGATGGTAGGAAACCCTCACAAAGTGAAAGGGTTAAGAAACATAACATGGCTGGCTATGTTTATACAGTGTATTGCATCCATGAGAGTGAGTTGAGAGAATCTGAAAGTTTGTGAGCTGTAGCCTCTGGTATTTTCTAATTCTCCCAAAGTCACTCAAGTGTTTGCATCATGTTAATATATAAACACAGGGTGTCCATTTTTTATTTCTTTTCTGAAATAAGTCTAAGAAATGTGCCGTGACATCACAACCATGTTTGCATAGCCTGATATAAACACAACAACTTACCAATCACAATCTATTTTATAAAAGATGCTACACCCAATCTAGACTTAAAATCACAAAATACTTTTCCCTGAAACATCAAACAGCTTTGCTGAAAAGATTAACACGATTTCTTTATAATATTAACCAATGTGCAGTTTTTGACTTTTGCTGTATGAAAACCAAAATAATATTTTTTTACAGTTTTTGACTTGATCCATTTGGTTCTGAATTTAATTGTTTTATTTGGATAACTCCTTAAAAACCAGGTGTCTTTTTCTTACCAGGCGTGCCATGAATCAAAACTGGGATTCATTAGACTCAGACTAAGGTTTGACCTGGGTTTTTTTGTCCTTCCTACATTTCTTATTCCATTTTTTCACCAACCAAATAATACTATAAAAACATTACTTTTATAAAACTGAAAACATTTTTAACTCCATGTTTCTGGAGATTTTTATTCTGAGTTCATTATATATACGAACATGTAGATTTTCTTTCTTTGTTTATAAACATTACTTCATAAAACTGAAGGCATATTTTAACTCTTGGAGATTTTTATTCTAATGGTTATGTAAGTTCATTATACAGTATACTGCGGAATGCGGTTGAGTGTTTAATGACGTCTTGACACACAGATCGTTGCAATGGTTGATTGTTGTCAAGTGAAATTTTCGAATGTTACTAGGGTTAACTGACAAGAACAAAATGTGGCGCCAAAATATTATCGAAGGATTTGAGGTCACTAATAGTAAATAAAATCATTGTTGAGGCGGAGGCCCAGCTCCCGGTGTCTTCCCTGGTAAATCTACCGACATCGTGCGTTCCCTGAATATTCAGTTCCTCGCCGTAGTTTCAAATGTGTGGAAGAGATTCTGTAGGTCTTACCAACCGCGACTGTCGATTCTGCCGCTGCAACACGAACGAAAAGTATCTTCATTCCTTTATTTAAGAATGAAAACATCTGAGATGAAAAATATTTGGTAGAAATGTCAACCTCAGAACTGTTTTCGTCCAGAGTTGTCATTCGAAGTGACATGGCTTCCGACGACATCTTCGTCAAACAGAAGAACTTCTTTCAATACCAGTCCATAAAATCCTTCAAATGTCAACAATAAGAAGTCATCATTTGCAGTGAATATTGGGGTCACAGGTCACTCGATTTTTATTATAATAGTTATACAGTACTCCACTCTTATTTCGATAACGTTATCCATTGTCGAACTCCGACAACGAGGCGGCAACGTTGCAATGATCACATAGCAACGTTCGAAATTTCACTTGACAACATGATCGATCAGCCGTTGCAACTATCTGTGTGTGATGACGTCATTAACCACTCAACCGCATTCCACAGTATCGTTTTCATAAAACTGAACACATATTTTAACTCCATTTTCCTGGAGATTGCTATTCTGAGTTCATTATAATAGGAATATATTACAGTATGTAGATATTATGACTTTCAAAAGTTGAGTATTATGAAAATATGTTGATTTTAATAGGAATGTAGGTGTGTTAATATAAAACACTTCTGGGTAAGTGGATATTTTTCCATTTTTAAAAGCTTTTCATTTTTTTCATATATATAATTTCTATTCTCATTTCTGACCTGTTTTTTGCTTGTTATAAAAAACTATTAAATTTTTCAAAGATATTCTGGCCCCATGTGGAAGTTTTGGGATTTTAGGGGTAGTGTAAAACAGGGAAAACCTTGGGTGAATATGCAAGTGTGATTGTTTTTGTTCAGACAATGAACATGAAGTGTAGGTTAATTAAGGTCACTTGTGTGATATGGGATTTAACATTCTGAGTGAAGCTCAACAGCCACTTGTGTCCATTATCCCATGACACACCAAAAATTACATGAGAAGGTAATAGCTGATTGAAAGCAAGGTTAAATCAAAGTTTTTTATTTGTTTGTGTTAATCTCATTTGTATGCACAACATGATAAGTAGTTATGCGAGTGGGATAACTATAGTTGGTGCATACTAATGAGCGTTTTTACCCCCACAAGTTCCCTCTCTTCAAAGCCCTTGCCGGTGCCCACTTGATTCATTTAAGACAGTTAGATAAAGGATTTAATGCGTCTCTTGGAACAATGAATTTTGGTCATTGAACTCTAAGTAAACTGGAACGATAACTCGATGGCGTATCATGAAGCCAAAAATGGCGGACATGGGGGCCGCCATGCACGTCAATCCCGGTCCCTTTTACTGTATAACCGAGAGAAAATGAAGCTGAATTTGGTGAACTGGGTTGCAAAAACAGCTTGAAATCAAACAAAAACTGAACTTGTTAACCACTTTTAGGCTTAAATCAAATTCCAGTATACCGTAGAGTAGGTGAACACTGACATGACGAGTAAAAACAAGGAAAACAGTAAAAATATAAGCTCTCAAATGAAAGTCAACAATACGCAACCAAAATTGCCATTGGTCTGGACAAATATAAAGAAAATACATATGAAACCCAGGTTTAAAATGAAGAGGTTGTTTATAAAAACAGTTGGGTTTTAAATTTTTCAATTTTCAGTAGGAAAAACCCAACAAAATGCACTTTACCGTGTGTTATTACAGCTCTGGAATTACCCTTCGTATCGAAATATGTCAGATTTAGCATTTCCACAACTGAAACTTGAGTTAAAGCTATAATTTAGCATTATCTTATTACTAATTTTTGGCAAGACAACCTTCAAACGTTTGAGATAACAAAGAAAAATAAGAGAAACCTGCATTTTCCGTACGAGTTTCGGACTCGAATTTTGCTTTTGTTCGGCAGATATTTCGTCATTCAATCCATTTTCGTGTGTAGAAATTGTTCAGGTACAAGGCCAATAAACCCAATACATACTATCTTCTTCGTTTTCATCTATAAAAAAACTTTAGGTCTAAAAAATGGTTGTTTTTTGCAGCGAGTTTTCAGTTTTTCATTGTACGTGCCGCTCATAGGTGCTGTTGACGTCAGACGTGCAATGGCGACCCCCAGCGGCCGGAAGTTTGACTTCACCCAATCATAGGGCCTTTCTTACGGAGTTAGCGTTCCAGTTTATTTAGAGTTCAATGGTTTTGGTGTGTCATGAGATAAGAATGATTACTGGTTAAAGTCAAGATATTGTAGCCAGTCATGACAGCGGAGACAGAGACTGCACAGAATAAAGGATCATGACATTACTGGCTAGTGTTTTAGTGTGTGCTTGCTTTGATAGAACAAAGCTCTCTTTTGGGGTAAAGGGGATACATTTCAAAGATGATAGAGAAGAACATGAGGGAAGAGAGAGGATGAGAAAGATAAATTTATACTTTAATAGTGGTGTATTATATAAAATTCGAGTACTGCGTGTGGGCAGTGTGTGAGAGGCTTAAAGATGGTGGACTGCTGAGATTTTAGAGAACGAAATAACGATGTTTTGAGCCATCGAAGTAAGTCATCTACTCTACAAATAAATTTCTAACACAGCCAGGTGAAGAATTTAACATAATTTAACCCTCTCTGGCTTAAAGTGTCACTATGATGAAAAAATCGTCAGTCTTTTTTTTTATCTTATCATAAAGTACATTTAAAATGAGGATGAAAGGCGTTTGTGGTTTGTCTATCTCATCTCGTTCAGGAGATATTCACGTTTTGGCAATATGCAAATTCATGGCTCATGACGTCATTTTCTCCAAACGAGCGAAATGAAATCGTAAAATAAGGAATATCTCTGGAAATAAACAATAGAATGTTCTTAAACTTTGTATGCTTATAGTATCTAATAAAATACACTTCTCTGTGGAACTTTTGTGATTGCCATGGTAAGCGCATGCTCTCAGGTTACTCTAAACCTTAAAAAGGGAATTATCATTTTTGCCTCATTGTTTAAAAATAGAAAGATTTAAACGCTTGAATTACAATGCCTACATAAGCCCTAATCTTCACATTTATTCTCTGATAAATAAGAAAATTTAATTTTATCATTGGAGGGGGCCAGGAACCAGCAGTTTCCACGAAAACAACTAAAGTTCCACAGTGAAACGTATTTTATTTAATACTATAAGCATGCAAAATTTGAGCACTTTTCTATTGTTTATTTCTAGAGATATCCCTAATTTTACGATTTTCATTTCGCTCGTTTGGAGAAAATGACGTCATCAGCCATATAATTTGCATATTTCAAAAACGTGAATATCTCTTGAACGACATGAGTTCTTTACAAACCACAAACGCCGTTCCTCCTCATTTTAAATGTACTTTATGATTAGATCAGAAAAAGACTGACGATTTTTCATCTTAGTGACACTTTAAAAGTTTTTTGAACGCAACTTAAAATGTTAAGGTTCACGAGCCAACGTTTCGACACTTGATTCTTCATGTACTCTGTTAAATATCTTTGGCTTCGGAATGTCATTATTTCCTTAACTAAAACCTCGGAATCTTACCATCTTTAACTGTTTGACTGCAAGAGGTTTCTCTTTGACGGGTATACGTCGTTGGCAGTTAAAGAGTTGAGGTGAGAGCAACATTTTTCAACGCAAATTTGTTGCGTTGCAAGTTGAAAAGCGTTGTTCCACATATTACCACCCTGCAAGTTGAAAAAATTTGTTGAAAAAAGTAGATGCCAGTTCTACTTGCTGCAACATGCTGATTCAACTTGCAAAAACGAAATTTTGTTGCGTGACAATCGTTGAGGTGGGTGGTAATACGTGCAACAACGCTATTCAACTTGCAACGCAACAATGTTGCAGCAATTTATTGCTCGTATTACTTCACCTTTAAGCTTTTTTTGTTATTTCAGTGTTTTGTTTAATTTCGTTGTGTTTTGTAAGATGTAATGTAACACTGTACCATCCTTATTGAATACAGATTTGCATCTTCCTTCCGAGCAGCTCCACCAGGCTTCGGCAACGTATGCTCTCTACGTTGTATTTTTTTTCTTCTTTATAATATTGTAATTTGATTACTGGCTATTAACAGGAGCTTTGGGGCAACTCCATTTGTCATGGACACTGCAAAGGCGCAGCGATGCACGAAATAGGGTGTTAAGATCTTCGACGACGACGTCCTTTGAACAAAATAATTCTTATATAATTAAGTTTTGTGGAAACACCACGTAAAATGTTTCTTTGCTAAGCTTTCGGCCTGTTGACTCCGGCCTTCATCAAAGCAATGACTGATGCAATCCTTGCTCTGATGAAGGCCTGAGTCAACAGGCCGCGAAAGCTTGGCAAAGCAATATTTTACGTGGTGTTTCCACAAAACTTATTTATATTACATATCGCCATGAAAACTTTCAAAGAATTAAAATAATTCTTTTTGCAAAACAAAGAAAGTGAATAATTTCAGTCTCCAGAGTGATCTCAACACCGTCCTCGTTCTTTACACAACGCCACTTAGAGCATTTTCACGTCTTCAGGACGACGTCAAGGGCCAAAAGATGAGAACTGTTGCTTAAGATTGACTTCAATACAGACACTAAACCTTTTTAGCAATACTAGGGCGTTTTGAAAGTCATTAAAGTAGCTTCAAATAGCAAATATAATAGTCATGCAGTCAGCCCTAACGTCTTTAAATTATAAAACTTATCTTGCTTTCTAACCGCCGTCTTCGTCCGAGCGTCTTAAAGTCCCTAACATGTGCTCCGATATTGACCTGCTATTTTATGGCAGAACTTGTACATTAGTTTCGTGTATGTTTTTAACAAATTCGTGGCTTTCTGAAGCAAATTACACACGAAAAATGCATGTCAAGTCTGTTCTGTCAATTGCGAAGTTTACTGTTTTCAAAGAGTCTTTCAGAACATGTTTACAATTTGTTGGTAACATTGGTTGCAAGTTGCTTTTGTATGGCTTATCGCCTTAATATTTTGTGTGAAGTCGTACACAAGGCTCTGAGGCTCCTGTTAATATTTTAGTGTTCATTTGTTTGCCATTTCCAATTGAATAAAACCCCAAACCCCGAAGCATGAAGATGATTAATACATCTGTATTAAACATACGGAAAATTTTTGCATTATTAAGATATTTCATGCAATGGTGGTTCAGAAATCACAAATCAATCCAATTCGAAACAAGAAGTTTCCAACAAATTTTATGAAATGAATTGATCAAGATATGGAAATTAACTACAACCATATTTTAGGAACACTCCTATTACCATGGCTGTGATGAATTTTTTCTTGAAAATCAAACTGGACAGAGCTTGTTTTCTTCCTTGTATTGCTTGTCCCAGCCGTGTTTTGGGAAAGAATCAAGATTTAACGGGAAAAAATTGCGACAAAATTAATGTGGTAGTTCCAATTTTTGTCATTTTCTCTCTCTTTTTTATGCTTACAGTTCGACTTTTGTTTGTTTTTTCTGTTTGTGTCCAGGGATGCTCGTGTCGTGTGCGATGCCGCAACGGGGACTTCAAGGGGATATGGATTTGTCTCCTTTTATGAGAAAGCTGTAAGTAAAGTGAAAGTCAAGCGACTAACGCCTGTATTCTAAAAGCTCACTCACACTCACTCAGTGAGTGCAACTCAACACTCAATGAGTCTCCATTGAGTGTTGAGTTGCACTTATTGAGTGCGAGGGGCGGCAGGGGCCACTCAGTGAGTGTGAGTGTGAATGAGCTTTTAGAATACACGCATTAATATAGCAAAATGCACAAATATGAAGGGAATTTTTTTTATCTCCATTTTATAAAAAGTTCATTATTCTCAGATTTTCCATCGGTGTAAAAAAATTGAATTGGAAAACGTAAAAATAAAAAAACAAACGTAAAAGAATAACGTAAAAATAAGGTTTGTGCGAGACAAAATTATCTAAACTTATCATCATTTTTTTGGCTTATCACCAGAGGTTTCCATCAGTGGATATAAACATCTGCAATAGCCAATCATATTCACAGATTTATGATCGAAACTCGTAAATTTATACCGTAGAATCTCGAAAGTAAACGCCCCCTGAGAGTAACCACCCCTCCGAAAGTAGCCGCCTTTTTGAACAATTACTATGAAAAACCGAAAGTAGCTGCCCTTCTTAAAGTAACCATCCCCTCGAAAGTAGCCGCTTTCGATGTCTAGTTTTGTAAGTTGTACCTTAATATAACTTAAGTACTTTCAGTGTTCCAGCCTTTATAGAGTAAATTATTGGTACTAGATCAAATGTAGCGACTGTTATTGTCATTTAATAAAAAAAACACTAAACACTTTGAAACGTAACGTTCTGCGAAATATAGTGGTTAAAACTTCATGTCCTGTTTTTTTTACTTGAATTGTTCTACGTTTCTTACCGTTGCTTGGTTTTCTTATCTTTACAGCATGCTGAAAATGCAATCAAAGATATGAATGGTACGTTTTTAATTTTCAAATGTTTGATGTAATGAAACATAGCGTTTTCTGACTTTTCTCGCCTCGTCACGATCTTATCTTTCGACCGCGTATTCTTGGTTTGCACTTGACGTCATGGCGGCCATGTTGCATGGAGGAACTTTAACAAAACAACCTCATTAGCAGCTATTGTATTTGGAGTATGTTTTCCTCCAACATGGCCGCCATATCTTTGTCTCCTAAGGCTACGTTTACACGGTACCGGAATAGGACGAATTCGAGACCGGTCTTGAATTCGTCCTATTTCGCCGTGTAAACAGGCGGAACTGGACGAATTCGAGACCGGTTACGACTTTTTCTTTCGTGTAAACAGGCGGAACTAGTGCTGTGCGCCGGAGGGCCGGAGCTCTGCCGGAGCTCCGGCGTTTTTTGGTCAGCCGGAGTTCTCTTGCACTAGAATCGCAAGGTCGTGGGTTCAATTCCTGCCGGAAGGCCTGTGTAGTTGCATATTTCGCAACTGGTCCCGGTTTGGTCTTATAATGTATATACTCTACACTCGAATTTTCCTTCACCTAAAATCCTTAGAACACGTTATGTAATCGAGTGAAATGCCCAATATTACTTATTCAAAAATGGCCGCCGAATTAAAATTCTTTTATATACATATAAATTTGCCCTTATGAACTTGTTTTCATGTGTGAAATTCAAACGAATTTTTACTTTAAAACGAGGTCATAAGGGCTAATTTATATGCACATAAAAGAATTCTAATTCGGCGGCCATTTTTGAATAAGGTCTATATTCAAGAAGTGTCTACAGTTTCCTGTGCAGACCTCACGCTAGGTTAACAAGTCTTGTTATATATCAAGTGTCAAAGTCCGTTTTTCTAGCTCTCTGATTGGGCGAGCGCTCGATCCTTGTGTGGCGGTCCGAAAATCGTGATGTTTCCCGCGTAACCCATGGCAGCGGGTATCATTATATTTATTTTTCCCAAGGGAGAAATATCAAAACCGGAAGTAGATGGTTCGGTTCGGTTTGTCTTTGTTTTCTCCAATTTTCTTTCATTAAAAACAATGTCTGAAGATTTTACTCAAGATTTTTGTTGTCATTTGGCACTTGATATATAACAAAACACTTATTTACTGGTACCTCGGGAAAACAGTGTGTTTTGTGGCCCCTCGACTGCTCGTTGTTGCCCTCGACTTCGCCTCGGGAAACAACGGCAGTCTCGGGTCCACCATAGTCAATCGAGATATGGTCTGGAAACTCAGCTAAAGTCTTTGTTCTATCTTTTTGTTCGCCTTTATGCATTTTTGTGCACGGTGTACGGTCACTGAACACATTGTATTTTAGTATAATGAACGAATTGTCCAATAGCAACGTTTCAGTTCAATCACTCAACCGTGCTATTTAAATATTAATAAACCTAAAACAAAGGATGTGCACGGTGTAAGGTACGGTTCAACATAAAATCACAGCTCATTATAGGCGCTTTGAAGATTGCCGAGTTTCCAGACCATATCTCGATTGACTATGGGTCCACAAAACACAGTGTTTCCCTTCCCTTATTAAATCACGCTTATGTTTTCTTAGGGAAGACCCTCAAAGGGAAACAAATCAGAACGAATTGGGCGTCGAGGAAGCCTCAGCCTCCACAAGGTAGCGGTATGTTGCATATTGTCAGGGATGGCAAGATTTTGTGTTTTCATATCTAATTAATTATATATACACCACGTTCATAATGACCAACATTTTAAATATTCTTTTATGTGCATTTAAATGAGCCTTTCTGACCTCGTTATGAAGCAAAGCTTTTGAATTGCAGACACACAAACGAGGCCAGAAAGACGTATTAAAATGCACATAAAAGAACATTCACGGTAGTCGTTATTATGAAAGTGGTCTACATTATACACTTAATGTCTGCTCCAGAGGGAAACAGTTAGTTTTGTTTTCCCGAGAGTCTTGATATTTCCCGAGACGAAGTCGAGGGAAACATCGAGACTCGAGGGAAAACAAAACTAACTGTTTCCGAGGGATCAGACATATTAAGTGTTTTGTTATATAACCAGAGTTTCGCTGAATAATTTCGACGTTTATCAAGGAAAAGTACACAAAAGACAAACGCTAAGACTTACCAAAACATTTCGCCTGGCTCCGTAATTTCACTTCAGCCAAACAAATATGAGTCTCAGAACAAAAGAACAGCAATACATTTCTCCAGTTAATCTTCACACATGCTTGAAGGCCTATAAATACTCTTTTTTTCGTACCAAACCAGCGTTTGTTTATAGGATGCCGTGAATAGTTCAAAGTTCTAGCGGGCAACAATTGAAAACTTATTGACCGAGCAGGCAATAGTTCTCAATTATTGCCCGCTCGGTAGACATTGAAAGTTAGCTAAGGTCATGTGACCACAAACCAACCAATGACAACAAAGTAACATGTTTATCTGAGCGCTGTTTTAATAGGCCATTTAATTTGTACGTTGACGTACGATGGCGTTGGGTGACTACAACCAAGGGGCGTCGGAGCGACACTAAAAGTGTGTGTGTGTGTGGGGGGGGGGGGGGGGATTTTTTAGTGGGGTCCGGGGGGCATGCTCCCTTGGGAAATTTTGCTACAGTCTCTGAAATGCCATTTCCTGCATTTTAGGACAAGGATTTACAGAATTCTAAAGGTCCAGAAACGTCATAAAATACTCAAAAGACAACACTTTTCCGGAGATTGAATGTCTGCATTCAAATTTCTTTATTATATCTTTGTTCAAAGTCGTGGGTTAGCTAGGGCATAGTTAATAGAAAATATACATGGTTTGGAAACCCGGCAAACTTCAAAGCGGTTAACAATCAAGCTACGATTCATCTTGAAAGGTATACGAAGGTGCCAAATCCTTTGTTTTAGGTTTATTAATATTTAAACAGTACGGTTGAGTGATTGAAGCCAAACGTTGCTATTGGATGATTGCTTCATTATACAGAAAACACAATGTGTTCAGTAATCATGAAAGTGCAAAAATTTCCATAAACCTGAACAAAAACATAAAACAATGACTTTTGTGAGCTTCCAAACCATGTATATTTTCTATTAAAGTGTATATGAAACGAAAATTAAGTTTGTCTTATTTGAAAGAACTCTTAAAATAATGGGGAATATCAATTTCCAGCTTTTTCATATTTTACTTAGTTCTTGAGATATTTAGACTTATGTGATATTCAAATGAGATAACTAATGGTTCGTTTTTTTCTAATTAACATATTCGAAAATCGTGAATATTTTTAAGATTATTGATCAAAATCACTTGTAGCTTGTCTTTCATGTTTAGTTGCATGAACTGTAGCAATATGCAAAGTTTCAAGTGATTTTGTTCAATAATCTTAAAAATGTTCGCGATTTTCGAATATGTTAATTAGAAAAAAACGAACCACAAGTTATCTCATTTGAATATCACATAAGTCTAAATATCTCAAGAACTAAGTAAAATATGAAAAAGCTGTAAATTGATATTCCCCATTATTTTAAGAGTTCTTTCAAATAAGACAAACTTAATTTTCGTTTCATATACACTTTAACTATGGCGAGGGTTAGTGATCATAAAAAAGAGGGGCAAACATATTCTGCCCCCCACCCCACCAAAAAATGTAGGGGGCGCCTCCCCCCCCCCCCCTTCGGCTAAAAGGGATCACTCAAAGGGATCCGTCCAGTCCTTTCGCGGTTTTTCCAAAATATGTCGTCAAATTTGGTTTTTTCCGAATTTGTCGTGAACTTTCAGTGAGTCTCGCGATTTTTGTTATCTTTTCGACACCCTAATCACAACATAAACCCTAACGCTAAATTTAATTAAATTTTAAATTTTGACTTTTGCACCTTTTCAGTTTTTTGTTGTTTTATGACTTTCTTCCAATATTTTGTAGTGAGAAAACTCGACCTGAACGAAGTTGCCAACAAAGCTAGTGTTCATAATTGCACAGTTTACGTTGGAAATCTGCCGGAGTACACTGCTGGTAAGAATTATCAGGCCTCGAACTTATTATTTTTTTTTTTATTAAATTCGCCAATAATACAGAACATAACAATAACAAATAATACGTGGCAGGGTCACCGCAACAGCCGAAGCCAATTACTGCAGGCCCGAGTACAAATAACATAACTAGATCTACACAAAAAACAAACAAACATAAAATCACATGCAGCAAGTAATAGGACGAATAAGCGGTCGTGCACAGTTACACTTCAGGCAGACCGTCTTAAAGGTGCGCGGATTATCAGGGTTGTAAGTCACTAGGGATGTCTTGTAATAGTTGAATACAACTGATTTAAATAGATCTAAGTTGTCCATACTAAAGTTTAGTTCATCTGCAAGAGAATTCCAGATTCTACAAGTTCTAACAATAAAGGATCTCTGGTAAGTAGTGGTTTTGCATTTACGCGGGATAAACTTAGTGATATTGCTAGCGGCTGCACCGCTATGCCCTCGAAATATACTGAAATCCACGGCCAGTAGTGGCCTGCCCTCAACCACAGTAGTTGAGCTATGTAATACAAAGTGTATGATTAGTAAAATCGACAATAAAACCTAAAACTCTGCTGAAATATCTGGAGTGTTTGAAGTGCTTATGTCACAAAAAATTTTTTTTAACTTTTGAGTAGAGGACAAAAAGTTAGTTAATAGGTTCTTTAACATTTTTCGGTTTTCTCTTTTCATTCGCGAGATATGCGGCTCTAAACAGCAATTTTCGTAAAAATGTCGCGTATCGACAAGAGTCTGGGACGAGCGTGGTGTGACGTAGCTTAAGGGATTTTGCTGTCTTCTCAATAGCTTTTTAGTACTCCTTCACATGTGAATTCGAACCTCCGTCCCTTAAGCTACGTCACACGGCTGTCGCCCCAGACCCTTTTCCGTTTTTTTCTCAGGCGCGACAATTTTTTGCTAAAAGGCAATTTTTCAAGGTTTAGAGCCGCATATCTCGCGAATGAAAAGAGAAAACCGAAAAATGTTAAAGAACCTATTAACTAACTTTTTGTCCTCTACTCAAAAGTCAAAAAATTTTTTTTGTGACATAAGCACTTTAAGCTATGTAATACAAAGTGTATGATTAGTAAAATCGACAATAAAACCTAAAACTCTGCTGAAATATCTGGAGTGTTTAAATTCACCTGCTTTGTCAGTCTTTCTGTTGAGTATTGTAACAATAATCGGTTAAATTTGACAATCTCGCATTGGATTTCCCGTTACCAGAGCCTGCAATCTTTTTGGGTAGCGTTAGGGTGGCCTGTACTTCAAGCACAGAATAAAGACTAAGTAGAAGGGCCACTCGGGTCGGAACCTTTGAAGTTTTTGTCTCCGCGCATGTCGCATTACGCATGTTGCTCAGCCAGTAAACTGCATGTTCTGGCCAATAAGCACGCTGAAATGGCTGTCCTAGCCAGTAAACTGCATATTTTTGCATAAAAATACGAGGACACGTTGTACCGCTAAGTGGCCCTTCTGTATAGTCTTTATTCTGTGCTTCAAGTAACCTTGAACATTCTGTAGGACAGAAGGATCGCAGGCTCCGAAAACGAGATTGCTCAGTTGGCAGACTTCCGAGGTCTTAATGTATTTAAATCTTGCTGTATCAGTGTATGGTAAGGTGCTTCAAATAGCAACTGAATGAAAGTTTCAAACTGGCCTTGATGCCCTGGAAAACACTGTAACATTCGAGGCCTAACTGGCCTTGCCTTTTCTTTTCCCAAATTCGGGGCCTGAGTTATTAACGTTGGGTATTAAAATTGATAAAAAATGTGAGCATAGCTTAACAGTGCACTGCAGGCTAACCTTATTTGCGGCTTTATCAGCTTCGTTCTAGTTCATTGCGTAGCTCTAGTAGTGGTCTTGATCATTGAAAAGTTTAGACCCTCGAAAGTAGGGGTAGATTTGTGAGAAACAAATCTTGCGTTCAAATCTTGCGAAACAAAACGAGACTTGCGTTCTCGTTTGATTAGGGCTTTATAGACAAACTTCTAATGTATTTTTCATTTTCTCGTAGAAGGAGTACTCTCAAATCTGTTTCATCGTTTCGGCGAAATAGCGACCGTCAGAATATTGGCGGACAAAGGATATGCGTTTATAACGTAAGCAAATAATCATGTGTAGTCCCATCTCCTCTAATCTGGATACGAGTTGGGATTCAGATTGGGATTCCGGGTTGGGATTTCGGGTTGGGATTCGTGTTGGGATTTCGACATTTCGTGTTCTGATTCGTGGTTGGGATTGGTGTTTGGTTTCGTGTTGGATTCGGGTTGGGATTCGTGTTGGGATTCGTGTTGGGATTTCGACATTTCGTGTTGGGATTCGTGTTGGGATTCGTGTTGGGATTCGTGTTGGGATTCGTGTTGGGATTCGGGTTGAGATTCGTGTTTGGATTGGGGTTGGGATTCGTGTTGGGATTCGTGTTTAGTTTCGTGTTGGGATTTCGACATTTCGTGTTGGGATTCGTGTTTGGATTGGGGTTGGGATTCGTGTTGGGATTGGTGTTTGGTTTCGTGTTGGGATTTCGACATTTCGTGTTGGGATTCGGGTTGAGATTCGTGTTTGGATTGGGATTGGGGTTGGGATTCGTGTTGGGATTGGTGTTTGGTTTCGTGTTGGGATTGGTGTTTGGTTTCGTGTTGGGATTTCGACATTTCGTGTTGGGATTCGTGTTGGGATTCGTGTTGGGATTCGTGTTTTGGATTCGTGTTGGGATTCGTGTTGGGATTTCGACATTTCGTGTTGGGATTAGAGTTGGGATTTCGTGTTGGGGTTCGACTTGGGGATTCGAGTTGAGTTGTAAATGAAGTAAATGCTCTTCGATAATTATTTTGCCGCACCAATATATTTATCACAACGAACACGCCATTTATGTATTCTTTCAGCTACAAGGATCACATGGAAGCAGCGCATGCCATTTGTGAGATGAATGGCGAGAACCTCAAAGGAAATGTTTTAAAAGTATGTTCATTTTTATTATTTCTGTCGTAGACCACACATGTTCAATCCGCGGACCAAAGCTTGAGTAATGAGCAATGTAATGATTTATTTAACGTCGTAAGCACAGGATGTGGTCGCCCAATCAGCCGAGCCAGAGGCTCATGTTAAAAGTGCACGACATAAGCTAGACCTAAGTGTTGATTTTACGGAGGGAGGAAAACCGCAGAACCCTGCGAAAAACAATCGAAGCACAGGAGAGACCAACTAAACTAAACTAAACTAAACTAAACTCTACTCACATGAAATTCAAGTTCGAAAACCGGGTTATTCCCAGACTGTCACCCATCCAAGTACTAACCTCGTCCAACTGGGCTTAATTACAGCGGTGAGAGGCAGCGCCCTAACAGCATACGTCACGCACGATTAAGATTTGTAATTGTGTGATTTTTTATTGTCATTTTTGCAGTGTTCATGGGGCAAGGAACAAGACAGTCATGCCATGGCTATGCAGCAGTACTATCAACAGCAGTATTATTACCATACACCTTATTACGGCAACCAACAACAACAACCTCAACAGCAAGCGCATCACCAACAACAACATATGCCCGCCTCATATATGCAAATGGCTGCCCAGAGTCCTTCTTATTATTACCCATATCCGTAAGTTTCTGGGTAACATATTACATGCTAGCGGTACTATAGCAACAGTGACGATTTTCTCATCGCTTCCGAAGCCACAGTTTCGTTAACCCATAGTCCCCAGAATGATATTGTCTGGACTCTGGAGATACAGCAAACATCAAATCGGTTAAAGTGCCACTAACCCCCAAAAAATTTTTTCGCAAATCTAAAAGCCCTTATTGAGTGGATTAGTTCAGTGAATAAATTATTGGTATTGGACATTTCTTTGATCTTCTATAGACCAACAAAGTTGCAAAAATTGGCATATGCATGTCCCATGACGGAGAAGGAAAGGGAATGGGTATATTCCTGGTGTGACGTCAGACAAGCCAAACAAGGAACTCCTTTGAGCTCTGTCTTCTAAATGCATAGAATTTTTACATTGAGTTAGTTGGGAAAATGAATTTTCAACCCAAAAAATTCTATGTATTCACCAGACAGAGCTCAAAGGAGTTCCTTGTTTGACTCGTCTGACGTAACACCAGGAATATACCCATTCCCTTTCCTACTCAGCCATGGGACATGCAGATGCAACTTTGGTCGTCTACAGAAGATCAACGAAACGTCCAATACCAATAATTTATTAACTGGCCTAATCCACTCAATAAGAGCTCTTAGATTTGCGAGAAAATTTTTTTGGGGTTAGTGGCACTTTAACAATGAACTATAATTTATGTCGAGGGTGGCAAATAATACAAGACAAAGCATAAACCGAAAATACCGTAAACATCTTGAAACCCAAAATATGAGCTAAAAACAAGACAACAATTGAAACGGTGATATTTCGATTTTATTACAAAATCATCATCAGACCAAGTGACTAGAATCAAATATCTACGTTCCATATATACAAAGATGGTGAAATAGGATTAAAATAACTAGAGTTATTTTAATATTATTTACTCGGGCTACCGATAGGTAGACCGAGTCTAGGTTTCAGCTCCGTTTCTGTTTCTGTCTTTTTTCTTCTTTTTTTTTTCCGTGTCACAAAATTGCATTTTTGCACAATTTACTTCCGGTACCAGCCATGTTTTCCGATCAGACCGACTTCTAATATTAAACTCTTTCGCTTTTGGTGAACTCAACACTTCAAGGGTTATTAAACGATCAAGGTATTCTTGGACGTAGTTATTAAACGATCATAGTTATTGGGCAGTAATGTCGCTGGCAAGTATCTTGATATTATTATATACACTTACAATCGCACGCGCCGTTCGGTAAACATGAAGCTGTGTAATTAAAGGCGAAGAGACTTGACATATTGACCGCTGTTTCTTTCTTTGCTTTCGTGATCGTCTCGGATGTGTTCTGTGTGTTCACAGACATAGTTATTGGTCAGTAATGTCGCTGGCAAGTATCTTGATATTATATACACTTACAAACGCACACGCCGTTGATAGTTGTGTTGATATTTAATACCTGAAGAGACTCGACATATGAACGTTGTGTACGTGTGGAAATACGTTTAATAAGTACAGGCAGTGGTGTTTTGTTATTGCAAATTGTGTTTTCTATCGGAGAATTGGATTGTGTTTTGACTTTTGTCTGTGTCCAATGTGTTTAATAGACTTTAGACCTTAGCACTGCATAGCACTGTGATTTTGCAGTAGCCCGAGTGAACGCCTGACCAGGCGTCTTGTTTAATATTATTTTCCTTTTGTAATCAGTTTAAATTTCAAAATTTTAAAATTTTGAATTTTCTTATCTTGCCGTTAACCGTTGTAATATAACTCTAGTTATTTTAATCCTATTTCACCATTCTTGTATAAATAGAACGTTAGATATTTGATTCTAGTCACTTGGTCTGATGAGTGTTTTGTAATAAAATCGAAATATCACCGTTTCAATTGTTCGGTTTATGCTTTGTCCTGTATTTTTTGAAATTGTCTGCTGGATGTGGTTTGTGGTGTGGCGAATAAGGTGCACAATCTTTTGTTTTACGTTCATTAATATTTATAAAGCAGTGCTGCTATTGGTTGATTGCTTCCTTCTACCAAATATACAGTGTGTTCCCCGTAATAACAAAAGAAAGCTTGACTGGTTTTCACTTTAAACCAGAGTAGTAACTTACTATACTATGGCTAGTATTACAATTATATTTGAAAACACTATACCGCAATACTTTAGATACTGTATCTGAACTTTTGGATTATTTTAAACTTTTTCATTCTCCTTTGCAAATACTTTAGGGGACAAATGGTTCCGATTGCTCACAATTATCCCGGAGCAGGTAAGGCGTGCTTTTATTTGATTTAGACGCCGCAGAACAGTGCACGAGAAAATATGGAAGTTGAAACGACGTACTTGGGTTCATGAGGGGACGCGGGAGTTCATGAGGGTACACGGAGGTTTGTGAGGATACAGAAGGGTTCTACACGGAGGTTAGGGTTCACGACGGTACATGCATGGAGGTTTATGAGGGTACACGAGGGTTTATGAGGGTTCACGAGGGTAAACGGAGGTTTATAAGGATGCACGGGGGGGGGGGGGGGGGGGGTCACGAGGGTTGACGCGGATGCATTGAGTGTTGTTTTTAGTGTAACGAACGCGAGCGTTGTACCTCTTAACTTAATTCCCCCAACTTTTGTCCTCATTCGAGCAATGGCTTAAGAAATGCGATCTATTTTCAGGTCAGCACATGCAGAATCAAGCAGGAGGCGGCGGGGGCCAACAAGGACCAAATAACGGAACGCAAGGAGGAGCAATGGGGTACTCGATGTAGCCTGCTGGTTTTCGGGCTCAACACGTCAACAACTACTTGCCGATGAAATGGAGAAACCAAGCTGCCAATGGTGATGAATTTTGTGTTACCTCATTAACTAGGCAGTGAAGGTCTTTCTTTTTCTAACACTTGCTCAGGCGTCAATCTCGTACACTGTCAGGTGACAAGCAAATGTAAACAAAAAAAAATGCTGTGAAGTGGTCGACCGACACAAAAAGTTGTAAAAAAAACAGGACCTGATTGTGTATGTTAACATCATTGTAAATGTCCCGCCCTTGTTCATGATTTGTAGTAGATGTAAATGCGTTCCGTAGAATTGTGATGCTTTTGTAGAAATGTGTTGTTTCGTAGAATTGTGATGATTTTCCAGAAATGTCTCGTTTCATAGAATCGCGATGCTTTTGCGGTTTTGCAGAAATGTGTTTCGAGAATCGCGATGCTTTTGCGGTTTCGCAGAAATGTGTTGTTTCGTAAGAATTGTGAATGCTTTTGCAGAAATGGTCTTGTTTCGTAGATGCGATGTTTTCGTAGAAATGTAAAGCGGCGTTTACCTGGGCGGGGCAAATGCGGGAAATTGATTATTCTCCTGTTTTCTCAGTGAGTTTTTTGGAAAGGAGTGAGTTTTTCGGGATTTTTTTTCGATGGACGATACATTATGAGAATGATGAATTCACAAATCTCAAATTTCGAGAGATGACGGAACGAATCGGGATCCACATGCGAGTGTCGAAGCGCAGCCACTGTATGACGCAAGTTGGATCACGAAGCATAGTTAAGACCCGAGTGTTGATCTTACGAAGGGAGCTATTCACGACTGCCTTTAACTTTGCATGCGAGGCGCAGCGCTATGCACTATAGAAAAGTCTCACGCGAAATGCATTTCTATGCTAAATAATTAACACCTTAAGGAAATGGAAAATTACATTTAATATTTTTCGATCTTCAAAATATATTTAAAGTTCCTATCTACGTTTGGGGATTTTACATATTCGTAATATTTGGGTCTTCCTGAGCAAAATCATAATATATCTAGTCAGCCGAAAGTTTCATCTTCATGGACTTTTTTTGCTAAAAGTTACCGGATGTGATGTCACGATGCATTTTTGTGGCAAGTAACAAAAGAAAACTGGTTTGGAATGCCTCTCATGACATCACATCCGCTAACTTTGACAGCGAAAAACTCCATGAAGATGAAATTTTCGGCTGACAAGATATATGATTTTGCTCAGGAAGACCCAAACGTGACATAGGCACTTTAAATATGTCTATATATTGCATAATTAATGTGTATATAGTTCCCAACACTTCCACTGGCGTATGAGATTTGTTTCTACTCGTGCATATTGCATACACGTCACACTGCATAAGGACTTTTGAAAATTAGGAATATCACTGAGTTATAACAAAATTACTTATCCAACTCATTAAGAATTAATGTTTAACTCATTCCTGTCCGGGGGCTTCCCCAGAGGTGAATAAAATCGTCTGGCGTTAGCCAGAATAAAATACTAAAGACCAATTCGGACAAGAAAGAGTTAATCCGTATATCTAATTAATCCTGACAAAACATTGATTAATAAAACATCGAACGTTGTATCAAACTTTACAGCTGCTATATAGTGGCTCAAATTGAGCTTTTTCATTTCTCAGTCAAAATTTGTTTCTTGTACGTTATTAGTGTTTTCAGTTTGAGTTGGTAAAGTTTTTTTCGTTTGTTTTTGCTGTACAAGCTGTCGTAAGTTAAACTGAGAGAAAAACTCTGAGCTCCAGACGGGACTCGAACCCACAACCTTCCGAATGTCAGCCGGACGCTCTCACCATTGAGCCACTAAAACTCAGATGGTAGACAGGCCGAGGTTGTTTTCGATATTTATACCTGGGAACTAGTCAAGCCATACGTGTGTCACAACATAGGCAATCAAGATATGGTCTGGAAACTCGGCAAACTTCAAAGCGCCTATAATGAGCTGTGATTTTATGCTGAACCGTACCTTACACCGTGTACATCCTTTGTTTTAGGTTTATTAATATTTAAATAGCACGGTTGAGTGATTGAACTGAAACGTCGCTATTGGACAATTCGTTCATTATACTAAAATACAATGTGTTCAGTGACCGTACACCGTGCACAAAAATGCATAAAGGCGAACAAAAGGATAGACCAACGACTTTAACTGAGTTTCCAGACCATATCTCGATTGACTATGGTCACAAGAACTTGTTGGGCTACAAGTCGCATTGTGTCAGTTTATCTTCAGTAAATGATGTTTTTTGTATATGCGGTTAGTGTTTTCAGCTCGAGTTGGTAAAGTTTCGTAAGCTGTCGTAAGTTAGCTTGTACAGCAAAAACAAACGAAAATTTGTTTTTTGCCTTTTTTCCGACATCCAAACAAAGTATTCAATCAGGATATATAAACTCAGCATTGGATAAGTAATAGACAATATTCACACTACACCTTTTTCAGGTCAAATTCAGAAACTTCCAAACGAATTTCAGACACTTCCAAATGATATTCAGATTGTCCAAATGAATTTCAGACATTTCCAAATGATATTCAAATTGTCCAAATGATATTCAGATTTTCCAAATGATATTCAGACATTTTCAAATGAATTTCAGACATTTCCAAATGATATTCAGACATTTCCAAAATGAAGCGAGAGGCTAAAGTTCGCTTGAACAGTAAATAGTTCGGATCAGCTGAGGGAACACATACACCTTTTGCCCTGCATTACTCAATAAAAAACATTCAATTGCACTCACTGAAATAACAATATCACTTTATTATTAGCGCGAAACGACATTCAATAACGCTTCTGTAACATCAATAGCATTGATTACATAAAGTGCTATTTTTATTTCAATGAGTGCAATTGAATGTTTTTCATTGAGTAATGCAGGGCAAAAAAGGTATATGTGTTCCCTCAGCTGATCCGAACTATTTACTGTGCAAGCCTCTCGCTTCATTTTGGAAATGTCTGAATATCATTTGGAAATGTCTGAATATCATTTGGAAAATCTGAATATCATTTGGAAATTTCTGAATATCATTTGGAAAATCTGAATATCATTTGGAAATTTCTGAAATTCACTTGGAAAGTTCTGAAATTGATCTGAATTATCTGAAGTTCGTTTGGAAGTTTCTGAATTTGACCTGAAAAAGCTGTAGATGGGATTTACAATGGCTCGCCATTGTATACCCATGCATGCAGATCGGCTGCTTATGTTGTTAATAATATACATGACAAAATTACTGCATCCTGATTGGTCGAGAGGAGTGCAATTTCAATGTAATACAGTGCAGAAAAATGAAATACGGTGCAAATTTCAATGAGTATTAAGCATTCTGATTGGCTAATAAACCTGAAACTACCGGAAAGCCAATGAAATGCCTATGCGGATTTTGAAGGATGGTTTTTCCTTCACGAGAAAATCCAATATGGCGACCAAAACATAAAGTTGTCGAAGAACATTTCGATGAAATACAGAGTGAATTTTGCTTTAATATTGTCATAAAAGTTCCTACGAGAAGACTAGAAGAGGTTAGATGCTATGAGTAAAACGTTTGACGTATTTAGTGAACAAAATGAAGCAGTTTTCAACCATTAAAGCTTCGAGAAGTGGAGCAATGAGTGGTATGTAACTTCGTAGCTGGAAGAACATTTTGTCTAACATTTTCATGTATATTATTAATAAGTAATAGCATGGTTTCGAGTGCAATTTTGAAAAAACACGCACTCGTGAGTTTTTCAAAGACCTCAAATAGCACTCGTCCTTCGGACTCGTGCAATTTTGATAGTCTTTGAAAAACTCACTCGTGCATGTTTTTTCCAAATTGCACTCGAAACCATGCTATTACCTAATACATATTACATACGCATCTACGTAGTGCTTCAAATTATTCTGTATTGTGTTCAGAATTCGGAATCCAAGCACTTGGCGACGGTTGATAGTTGAATATTTGAGGTACCTTCATATATAGTACCTGCGAATAAAAAAGACAAAAAAGATTCGGGAATTTCTAAAAATATGACAAAGAGAAGGGAAAAACTGGTAATTAATCTAGAACTCTGAAACAGAGTTCACTGGACGTGAATTTTGAGTAATGAATATTGCATTCTATCAGGCGTTCCAAAGATCACAATTTTGGTGACGACTGAGTATTTTAAAGTTGAAATGCTACATTCAGTTATCCTTACCAATTTTGGCATCTCGATAATATTTTTCGATCGGGTATGCTTTGGTGAAGCCCACACCTCCCATCCACTCCATGCATTTTGACGTAGTTAAACTAGCGACCTAGAAGTCAGAAATTTAAGTTAAAAAAAATTATGAACCTTGGTTGAAATAGTATAAGTGCAACCATTTTACGTCATTAAATCCAAGATGGCGACGCCCATGAGATCTATTTGTTAAAAAATGCGGGGATCAACACTATATGTCCTTTCTAGAGCAAACATCTCCCGTAAGCTGGTCGACAGCTGCCAACTGATGTCGAGAGTTCGAATGTATATCGCAATGCACACGCAAAATGATGAGTTATAAAAACACTCATGCAGTCACTCACCTCCGATGAGTAGAACTTAGCCATTGCGCCTTCCTTGACGACGGGTAATCCAACTTCCTGACGTCGGGCGGCGTTATATATCAACATCCGAGAAGCTTCAATTTGGGTTGCAATGTAAGCTATTTGATGTTGCATTGCCTAAAATAAAATACACTCTTGTTCATTACGACTTAGATTTCGGTGTAAATGTACCAGTTTCTACCCTGCAAGTCAGAGCCCCTTTCCGACCTACGCAGGCTTCGGGGGAAAGTGGGCTCTGCCAACAAACTCGATCTTTGCCCCAAGTTTGGGGCGAGTCAGTCAGGTTTTAAACCGGTCAAACAAGCTCTAGTTTATGAAGACGCGTAAGCAGGAAAATAGCAAGTTAGAGCCTGGGTCCAAAATAGTATCTTGGCAACCGTTCACGCATACTCAAAAAGAAATATTGAGTTTGTTGGCAGAACCCACTTTCCCCCAAAGCCTGTGTAGGCTCTGACTCGCAGGATAACCAGTTTCCAGACTATATTTAAGAAAAGGTTCATGGTTTGGTGTGCTCCATCGAGTCATGGGATGCACGGGGAAAGTTCGGAGAGCACGAAAAAAGCGTAAGAGTTGGTCGAGGCGTAGCAGTAGATTTTTGAGTGCTCTCCAATTTCCCAAGTGCATCCATAACTCAATGGAGAACGCCAAACCATGAACCATTTCTTTTATAGCTGCAGAGAATCAGACACAAAACAACGGAAAACAATATTTATTTCGCTGATTAAAAATGAGTTTCTCATTACGTTTGAAATCACCATTGCTCCATCGAGTTATGGAGCACGCGCGGTAGCCAATCAGAAACGCCGTTGTATTTCATTATTGTTATAAATCTCAATTGACCATAGTCGAGGTCAGAGTGATAAAAATACTGAATTTACACCAAGTCATTTTCACACTCAATGCTTGTACCTGAAAGTCCCAGATTTTTTGTCCAAACTGTTTTCTTTCTCTAACGTACTGTACTGTATGATCGAAACAGCCTTGAGCTAGACCAAGCATCTACAGGAACGATAACAAAATAGAAAGTTCTCGTAAAATTAAAGCCCCCCGCACAGACGATCAAGTTTTCCTTGACAAGTCCCTTGGTAGCTTTCCTTGCTCGTGTGTACGATGAACAATTTTTTCCCCAAACGTTTTCCTTGACAATTTAGTAATTGCTCGTGTGTACGGTTGGACAAGTTTTCCTTGACGGCAATGGTCGCGTAATAAGCTTCGGAGATGATCTTGTCAAGTTTTCCTTGACGACTATACACACGAACAATTTTCCTTGTTCAAATGCTAGCATGACCAGCTTTTGAACAAGGCTCCTTGTCAAGGAAAAACTTGTCAATTTGTGTCGTACACACATGCAAACAAATAAAAGTTGTCAAGGAAAAACTTGTCAAGGTAGTCTGTGCGGCGCTTAACCCTCTCAACCCTGAACTCCCTTTTAGTATTTTACTCTGGCTAACGCCAGACGATTTTACTCGTCATTGGTAGGCCGCTAGGGTTGAAAAGGTTAAGGTTTATTTTTGTGTTTTCGTAGTTTCCACGTTTTGTGAAGCTCTGAAAACACTGACTGATTAAACCTAGAAAGTTTTACTCGTCTCATATATTTACTCAAACTATTCGTTCTCATGTAATATAGCGTAATTAATATACATTATGATTTGGAAATCAATTACAATATCTTGAATTAACCTGAGCTCCAATCCCAATCCGTCCCTCGTTAAGCACTTCAATGCTATACTTGTACCCTTGACCAAGTTCGCCAAGTAAGTTTTTGGCTGGGATCTAGAAATGAAACGGAACTAATAAACTCTTGGAAAGAAATCAAGTTACGGAAAAATAGTGGCTGAGATTATTATCAGTTAATTATAAAGTACACCTTACGATGTACACATCATAGTGATATATGAAAGAAAAAAGCTAATGGGAATTGGGAATTGTTGCTTAATCTTCTGAGCCAGTGGCTCGTGCATGTCAGAAGCGTTTGAGAATTTACTTTTGCTTGAGACCTTTGAAGAACATGAGGAAAGAACAAACATTCAACAATTCTATCACACGAAGTCCCAACCTGGACAGGCGGTCACTTCACTGTGATCCTCAACGGTGAGTAGCAGAGCCAGAGCGCACACGTCAGGAGACTTAAAGAGGTTAGGTAATACAAGCAACAAATTGCTGCAACAATGCAACATTGTTGCGTTGCAAGTTGAATAGCGTCGTGACGGATTACCACCCACCTTAAACATTGTCACGCAACAATGATTTTGTTGCAAGTTGAATCAGCATGTTGCAGCAAGTAGAACTGGAGTCTACTTTTTTCAACAAATTTTTCCAACTTGCAACAAAATCATTGTTGCGTGACAATGTTCAAGGTGGGTGGTAATACGTGCAACAACGCTTTCCAGCTGTTGCGTTGCAAGTTGAAGAAACATGTTGCCCGTATTACCTCACCTTTACTGTAAATGCGCACTACAATGTCGAGGGTTGAAGCAAAGTTGTAGAGCCGCAACAAAGAGTAGATACACCTTACCTTGACATTATCAAAATTCAAAGTACAGGTTGACGACGCTCTGATACCAAGCTAAAATCACAAAGAGTTTGCAAAATATATTCTGCACACTGTATGTAGCCAGACAAGACAAGAAACTTTATTTGTACCTTTACAGTTATAGGTATTACAAGTTGAAAAAGAAATAGAGCTAATTATACTTGGTACAGGTTATCTGAAATAGCCAGGCTAATCGAGCAGAAAACCGTTATTTGTTCAATTTTATTCACGTAAGCAGTTTAGGGCAAAAACAAACATTTTCAAAAGGAAAAAGAATAAAAGGAAAACAAAAAGTAAACAAAATAGCAAGTGACAATCTATTGTAAGAAACAGTTTTCTCATTGAGTGTAGGATTCATTGCTAAGGCGGCGTTGCGCTTGCGCTAATGTCTCGTAACGGTTAAGCTCTTACCTTATCTTCTTTTGGGCCTATTTCAAAACCCTCGGTCTCTCGGGGAACAATAAAACAACTTATACCTCGGTAACCCTAAAACAATTAGGCAAAAGATAGCAATTTGGACATTTCTGAATCATTTGATAAATATCTGGAAGTTTGAAGTTATAATCAGGCGCCGAATACAATGTAGATTCTCGTCGTCGTCGTCGTCGTTGTTGTTGTTGATGTTGATCGTGTTGTTGTTGATCGTGTTGTTGTTGATCGTGTTGTTGTTGTTGTTGTTGTTGTTGTTGTTGTTGTTGTTGTTGTTGTTGTTGTTGTTGCTGTTGTTGCTGTTGTTGTTGCTGCTGCTGCTGCTGTTGTTGTTGTTGTTGTTGTTGTTGTTGTTGTTGTTGTTGTTGTTGTTGTTGTTGTTGTTGTTGTTGTTGTTGTTGTTGTTGTTGTTGTTGTTGTTGTTGTTGAGTTTGCTAAACTAAATTTCCTCATTTTACTCTGATAAAGGGCTACGCTCGAAACGTCGGTATTTCGTTGCAAAAAATCTCGCAATTAAGTTTATATCACCTTTTCTTAATTGCTCTATTTATTTATACAGGATAAATCTATCAGACTAAAAACTGTTCTCCCTACAGTATCACTACAGGAGAAAAACGCGGTGTTTGGTGAAATTGTATCGAGCAGAAATCGGACACGTGTCACAGAAGCGCAATTAAGACACGTGCGCTAACTAGACAAAGTGTAGTGTGCCACCAACACCCCACCCCTCAGCTGTAAGTACCCAGCCAGGAATAATCCAGTCTTCAGATGAGATGGTGATTTGTCATCCCAAAGTTGCGATTTCAATCCCGGCGGGATCTTGGGAGTGAGGACGTTACTTGAATATCACCTATACAGCTTGACTAGTAAACTTTCTAATGCTTATGTTTACCTTGTCCGGTGCAGCATTTGCAAAGACAAGAAACAGTCCCGCTTCAGCCGAGTTGGATATCCAGCATTTACTCCCATTCAGAATGAAATAATCACCTTTCTGTTCTGCGACTGTTTTTAATGCAAACGCATCACTCCCTGCCTCAGGTTCGGATAGACAGAAGGACGAAAGCTAAACAATTAAAATTATTATGTCAGGAAAGTTTTTCTTAAAAACAGTATTATATAACACCTTACTAAATAATCGCCATTTGATTGGCAGATTATTCATCACGTGGTATTGAATACCTACGTTAAATCCAATTGTCCTATCCAACCTTAATTTATTACTAAATGTTTACAAACCATTTTGTTATATATCAAGTGTCAAAGTCCGTTTTTCTAGCTCTCTGATTGGGCGAGTGGTCCTCGCGTGGTAGCCTGCACGCAGGCTATCGCGTGGCGGTCCGAAAATCGTGATGTTTCTCGCGTAACATTTATTTTTCCCTATAGGGAAAAATATCAAAACCAGAAGTAGATGGTCAGGTTCAGTTTGTCTTTGTTTTCTCCAATTTTCTTTTATTACAATGTCTGAAAATTTTACTCAACATTCTTGTTGTCATTTGACACTTGATATATAACAAAACACTTATTTACTGGTACCTCGGGAAAACAGTGTGTTTTGTGGCCCCTCAACTGCTTCTTGTTGCCCTCTGCTTCATCTCGGGAAACAATGGCAGTCTCGGGGCCACAAAACACACTGTTTCCCTTGGTGCCACTCAACTGTTGATGTAGCCAACATTGGTAGGTATCGATCTTTCTGCTCCTGTGTTCCATGTTGTCTTATTAATCTGTTAGTTAGTGTGTTTTGAATGTCACATGGAACTGAAATGGATGCGTCAACTTTGGCGAGTTCTTCAATCACGAGAATAGAGCTAAAAAAAGTTGAATTTGTTCCACCATATTTTGCTTCAATTTCGATGCCCATCAACTACACAAACATCACATTGAAAACATTATTTTACAAAAATTAAGATAAATAATATCAATCAATTAATCCATCAATCAATCAACTGATCAATTAAACAAAAAATCAAACAAACAATCAAACAAATTAGGCTATAAACAAATAATAATTAATGAATTAATATTAATTAATTAATTAATTAATTATAGTAAATAATCATAGTGTTCAATTGCAATTAGGAATGGCATAATAATATTATCATTACCATATTTTCTGGGGAAAAACCTGCACGGCATATAATCCGCACAGCGTATAACCTGCACAGCAATAAAAATGACACTTTGGGAAAAATAAATCAGTGTATTACCCACACCATTGGGTAACCCACAGCTGGTAATAATAGGTTTGGGACCACAAAATTTAAAAAAAGTACAGTACCAGTAGTTGAAAGATGAAAGTAGAATCCTTGGTCTCCGGTCTTCGTGATGGCATCATCTTAAGAACTTAACAGATTACCCACACCACCCTATTACCTGCACTAATTATGTTTCCTAGCAAAATTAAGAGATAACCCGCGGGTTATCACCCAGAAAATACGGTACAGTATTAATCACTTCATTAATCTATTATTAATTATAGTTATATATATTTTCATACCCCTTGATCAAACATGGCTCGAATAAGGCCTTTGTCCATTTCACCCTTCTTGTCCATCTCATTTACCAATGGTGCCATTCTCTCAGCTGCAAATTTGGCCACTGGAAAGAATAACTCAGTAGTTTCCCAACCATGTCTAACTTGCATGCTGACAATTTATTGTATGCCAACCATATTTTTTCTACAGAGACAGGTGACTTCCTGGAACTGCATATCAACCCTGGAGCTTGAGACTCACTTGCATAGAGATGTTGTACGTAGTTGGTCTTTTCCACTAGGCTAGTCCAAATTAGACTTTAGTTTCCCGTCCACCCCTTCCTGAGAATTACACGCGGGCAGGCGGCTCATTACCATTATCCATTATGGTAATGAAATCTCACTTCCGGTGCAAATGTGTGCCAATGTGCGCCGTTGCACATTTCTTAAATCCCAGCGGTTAATACCAATCTCGTACCCAGACCCTTGGTTAATACGAAAGGATTGCCTGCTTTTTCACTTTCTACGTTGATATGTAAATAATTTATTAGTAGATTAATCAATAATGGAAACAAAAGGTAAATAATGGAAATAATGGACAAATCACGTGACCCCTTCTAGGGGACGCAGGCGGACCGTGGACGGGAAATTAAAGTCCAATTTGGAGTGCCCTATGCTCAAGGGATTTTCTCATGCAGATTTCCTGAGCCCATATTACTATAGGTGCAAGAGCTTCCTTTGCACTCTGAAAGAGAAATAGGGGCTTCTAGCACCCAGGTGCCTTGCCCCATGCAGCTGGGGCAATTTGGCTCTGGGTATGAGATTGACCTGGTACCCAAGCCCTAACACCTAATATGAACAGGCAGCAATAGCAGTAGTTGGGTTTTTTGGAATGAAATACTGACATTTTGAGTAGACACTTTCATTGGAGTAAAATATGACATCAATATATTGTTCCAAAAAATCTCCTAAATTCACCATTTTTTTGCTAATTGTTTTTTTATTGAATTTTTAATAATTTGGTCATAGGGACAAACATATCTAAGAACCACAATAAATTATAATGTGGTTTTCATTGATTGACCAACCTGTTTCTTTCATCATCATCTCTTCTTCAGAAAGTGCAGTCAATGGTGCAGACTTCATATCTGTGTCTTTTCCATCTATTGTAACATCTGACAACAAACCCGATGAAAACCATTTTGCTGTGTTTTGCCTTAGAAAAATCCAGGAATTGTTCTTTGCAACACACGTCGTTGTCTTTCTGGGAACACACTAGATTGTTAAAAACATTGATTATTATCATTGAAATATTATTAGGATCTATAAAGACTATTAAAGTTTAATAGGAACAAAACAGACTTCAAAATTTTCAAAATCAATCAATCAATAAATAAATAGAAAATTAACTTCATGTAAATTTTATATAGATCATAATTTTTGGGCCTGGTTTCTTTCTTTAGGTCTTAAAATTATTGGTTAATTTGAAGTTCAGATTTCGTTGATTGCATCAGAAAATCACAGAGGTGCACACGACATAAATAGAAAACTGTTTAAATTATTAGTAATAACTACCTACCTTTTTAAGTGAATTCAACAACATAATGTAAAAAGAAAATAAACCAATATGTGAACAGGATTTTGATGTATTTGTGACAGAAAAAGGTTTGGCAAATGCCAAATATTAAATTATAATACGTATCGAGGAGAAAGTTTGATTTTGTTGATGGCCAGCGGATGAACCTGCAGGCGCGTGTTTAGAGATATAATCAATGAAGAACAGAGCATGGTGGCCAGTCGATGCTCACGTTGTAAGCAGTAAACTACTGTAATTGTAAAGCATTGTATGCAGTAAGTTACTGGAAATTGTTTAATAAAGAGATTATTAATGAAACCCTTCCCCCCCCGACCCCCCTAACCCTAACCCTCAAAAATGTGAATTTCCCGGGGGTAACCCTAACTTGAAAATTGTCGGGGGGGTTTCTTAAGCCGCCTCCTCCCCGTCCAACCCCCCTAATAGTGTTTTTAATTTATGGTCAACAGTTCTTGACAAAGATTGTGGGATGCGCAGTGAGTTTAATCCGTTAATTCGCGCATCTTACAATTTCCAGTAACTTACTGCATACAATGCTTTACAATTACAGTAGTTTACTGGTTACAACGTGAGCAACGGGTGGGTTTAAAGATTGCTTTTACTTGTAAACACTGCCATTTTCTGGCTAATATAAAATCTCATCTTTTCTGGTGAACAATAGCAAAAGCAATTGGTAAATTGGTAAAAAGCAATTAGTAATCCATCCACACAAAGTTTGGCCGCATTTTTTTACCGCTGACTACAAGAATTGAAATGGTGACGTGCAGAATGCGAAACACTGACGGTGACCGACAACAGGTCAGTAGCCTGCGCGCACCGCAGATGTCCAAACCGATTTGGATTTGGACGTCTGCGCAGGCTACAGGTCAGAAACAAGTAAGTAGTTTATCTTATATGTATTTTTAAATATTTGAATATGAAATATTCATGTATTTGTGGTCTTTTATAAAAAGCTATAAATTAGTATTTAATAAATAATGGTCGATATTAATTATTAAATTTCGCGCGCCATTTTTATGAGAACTGGAGGAGACTGGGCATCAGTAGTTTTCGCGCCAATTCGACCCCGTAAATGCATTCTATTGGCTCATTGGAACAATGGAACAAATATTTCGCTTGGTGTTTCACTTTCGTCTGGAAGGTAAGCTGTTTTTCATTCATTTTTTGCCGTTTTTCTCTCGAGAAAACTTGTTAGACAATCAACAACATGCCCCAGAGAAGCTTTTTAATGCATCTTGAGTATATTTAGTCTGTTAGAAGGGCCGAATGGTTGGATAACTGACGATTTATGTGTCTTTTTTTAGAGGAAGCAAAACCACGATTTCGAAGTAGCCAAACTTGCGAACACAGAACGTTTTATTTTCGAGCAATTAAACCGCTATCACAATGTTTTATTGTACGGATATTCTTAAAAAGAACAACGGGAAATTCGGTGCAATTTGGTAAGTGTGACGACTTGTAATATTGTCGTTATAGTTGTTTTCAAAACTCCGAAGCGAGATGACCCTCATGGCCACCGCAGCACCAACTGCCCACTGGAAGGTTATTCGTTATTGTTTTTTGTTTCAATCGAAAGTTTCAGTGTTTTTTTGGTTTGGATTGAAATTTTTCTTTGGCTGAAATCGTCTTTAAGTTGGTTTTCTCCGTGACAATGGCTAACCTCTTTGTATTTAAAAGCTATTCGTTTATTGTTTTTCGGAAAGTCAAACATTCCACAGAAGACGCCATATTAATATGATGCAGTACTGAAAACTGAGTAACTTACTGGAAACTATACCGTATGGGAAAAAAAGCTAGGATTCAAGCAAGAAGATGGTTTTATGAAAAGCAACACACTACACTATACAGTTTGAGTAACTACTAAGTTTTTAAAGAAAACTTTACTTTTTAACTTTCTGTATTTCATTTTGTTTTCTTCTAAATTTTTCTTAATGGATGGTTATACAGGCTTGCTGCATTCTATGGGAAGAATGCCAAGAAAATGCTGAGTCGACGAGACATTGTTCGAGTGAATATCATCAAAGCATGGTGAGTTTGTACGAGAATGTTTCAAATATAGGTCGGGTGACTAAGATACTACTTTGGACTTTTGACTAGCCTTATGGGGTTGTTACTTATGGTGGGTGGGAGAAGCCCCTTTTTTAGGAGGCAGCTTCTTTGGATTTATTTTGCATCATGAAAAAAAGTGGTTACGGTACTATTGGGAAACTTGGAATTACTTTACTGTATATGAACACCTTAACAACTAATAGGTGGCTTAGTACTGTTTTGGGTGGGTGATATAATACAATTATAGTTACAGTATATTAATTTTATATTTTGTACTGATTGTGCATACAGTAAATGAAGGTGAATTAATCTATTTTGTTTTTACTTCTAGTGGTGATGTCCTGCATCCAACTGTTCAATTTTCTCTTCGTCTTCAGTCAAACTTAATGGTTGGAATCATGAGGGTCTACAAAGAACAAGTTGTTTTCTTTTGTGGTAAGATTTAATTAATTAATAATAAATAATAATTAGCAATAATTAATAATTATTCAATAATTTAATTCATGTAATATATATATAATTGATGTTTAAATAGCATTAAAGTTAAAAATGCAATGTAAAAATGTTTTTTAGATGACTTAAAATCAGCTTGGAGACATTTACAAATGGCATTAACTGTGGAAAACATGAGGATTATTGACCTTCAAAAAACTGAACTCAGGTATAGCCTCAAACAATTATATATAAAGTAGTACAACCTTGTACCCAGGGTCTTATCTCCACTCACTCGGGTGGTAAGCCGAGATAAGACCCTGGGTACAAGGTTGAAATCAGTAATAAAATGACATTAATTTCATTCTTGTATTCATTTTACCTTAATTTTGTTGCCTATTTCTTTCCTCTTTTCTCCATATTTTTATTCACTATTTTCCTCAGTTTTTAAATATCTTTTTTAAGTCCTTCCTGTCAATCTTCTTTCCATTAATTCTCCCAATTTCTTCTTAGTTTTTCCTGTTATTTCTCCAACCTTTCTTCTCATTTCTCCTCTTATTTTTTCTCTATTCCTTTTTTCCCTAATAATTTTTCCTTATGATTTTTTTTTATTTTTATCTCTCTACCAGCAAAGATTTTTTCTCTCTATTCTTTTTCTTTTTTTTCTCCCAATTTTCTTTTTATGATTGTTTGATTTTTATCTTTCTACCAGCAAAGAAGCTTGTACCTTGACCAATCCAACAAGAGGTTACCGTGACAGTGATTTTGGTGTCTTTCCTAAAGATATTTTTACAAAATCTCCAGCAGAACTGTTTTCTGGGGTAAGAAAGAAAGGGAGGGAGGGAGGGAGGGAGGGAGGGAGGGAGGGAGGGAGGGAGGGAGGGAGGGAGGGAGGGAGGGAGGGAGGGAGGGAGGGAGGGAGGGAGGGAGGAAGGAAGGAAGGAAGGAAGGAAGGAAGGAAGGAAAGAGAGAGAGAGAGAGAAAGAAAGAAAGAAAGAAAGAAAGAAAGAAAGAAAGAAAGAAAGAAAGAAAGAAAGAAAGAAAGAAAGAAAGAAAGAAAGAAAGAAAGAAAGAAAGAAAGAAAGAAAGAAAGAAAGAAAGAAAGAAAGAAAGAAAGAAAGAAAGAAAGAAAGAAAGAAAGAAAGAAAGAAAGAAAGAAAGAGAGAGAAAAGGAAGGAAAGAAGGAAGGAAGAAAAGAAGGAAGGAAGGAAGGAAGGAAGGAAGGAAGGAAGGAAGGAAGGAAGGAAGGAAGGAAGGAAGGAAGGAAGGAAGGAAGGAAAGAAAGAAAGAAAGAAAGAAAGAAAGAAAGAAAGAAAGAAAGAAAGAAAGAAAGAAAGAAAGAAAGAAAGAAAGAAAGAAAGAAAGAAAGAAAGAAAGAAAGAAAGAAAGAAAGAAAGAAAGAAAGAAAGAAAGAAAGAAAGAAAGAAAGAAAGAAAGAAGGAAGAAAAGAAAGAAGGAAGGAAGGAAGGAAGGAAGGAAGGAAAGAAGGAAGGAAGGAAGAAGAAGAAGGAAGGAAGGAAGGAAGGAAGGAAGGAAGGAAGGAAGGAAGGAAGGAAGGAAGGAAGGAAGGAAGGAAAGAAAGAAAGAAAGAAGGAAGGAAGAAAAGAAGGACAGAAGGAAAGAATGGAGGAAGGAAGGGAGGGAGGGAGGGAGGAAGGAAGGAAAGAAAGAAAGAAAAGGGGGAGGAAGGGCGATATAATGGGTAAATGAATGAATGAATGAATGAATGAATGAATGAATGAATGAATGAATGAATGAATGAATGAATGAATGAAAGAATGAATGAATGAATGAATGAATGAATGAATGAATGAATGAATGAATGAATGAATGAATGAATGAATAAAAATATAAATATAACTAAATTATGTGTTTGTTACTAAGGAGGACGCGTTCATTAGTATTGATGGCGACATGTCTGCAATCTGTGGCTCACCTCCACCCATCTGGTCTCCTCACTCGCCGTCCCCACCACCTCCACCGCAAACACCAGATGCACACCAAGCAGAAAAAGAAGATATAACATTGCCAGATATAGAAGTACTGTCTGAACCTCCTATTGAGGTATGGAAGTTGTATACTAGCGGACACGGAACTACCACTTTTGCTGGGGGAATATCATGAATCGCGTTATTTTCTTTAAAAAATACGTTTATGTATATTCTACAGATCTTTTTATGATTAAATTTATAAGGTTATAAAATGTATATACAAGGTAAAAAAGGTTAAAAAAATTAAAAACAACACCACCACCAACACCAAACGCCACCAACACCAACACCAACAACACCAACAAACACCACCACCAACACCACCACCAACAATACCAACACCAACACCACCACCACAAAAACACCAACAACAATCATACGACAACACCAACGACACCAGCACAACAACAACGATGACGGAAATGGTGAACTTAAACCTTTGGAATCAACGATTACAATTGCAATGATCGCGCTTTCAGTTAAGGTGCTGTTAGACGATGCGATTTTTCTTGTAACTTGCAACAAATTTGCTTGTGAAAAAAAAATCGCAAGTTCCAGGAAGGGCGTTACACGTTCAGCAACTTGCGATTTTTGTTGCAAGTTTTAGCAAAAAGTAGAACCCATCCAACTTTTCTTGCAACTTGCAACACAGCAAAAATAACAAAATCGCAAGTTGCTACGGGGTGTTACACGGTGCGATTTTTTATGCAACTTACAACATTCAGTGATTTGTTGCAAGTTGCAAGAAAAATCGCATCGTGTACGTAACAGCACCTTTAGTAAGAAGTGATTAATCAGTTAACAATGGATCAGTTGAACAAATATATTCCATTTTGCCGTTGTCTGTCCAGTTATAGATGCACAGATGACGTCACAACGTGGTAAGAACAAAAAAGTGGCCCACGAGATGTAGTCGAGTGGGTCACTGATGTTCTTACCACGTTGTTACGTCTTTTGTGCATCTATTATAAAATAGATGCTAATGGTTTGTTTAGATTCCTCATGAAAATGATATCGCACCACCACTAGGAAAAGATGAAGAAATACAGGAACCGCCAATTGCTGGGTAATGTTGTCTATTCCAAACAGCTTTGAAGAAAAGCAGCTTCGATTATAATGTTCAAAATGCAAATGAAGCGAAAATTAAATCAGTCTTATTTGAAAGAACACTTAGAGTAACATAGAGTAACATCTTTTGCAGAGATGTTAGAGTAACATCTTTTGCAGTTTTTCGTTTCCTTGCTTCGTTCTTGATATATTTCAGTTTGTTTGATATGCAAATTAAACATTTTGACGTTATGACGTGCATAATGAGTTATCGAAAAAAGTTATATATCTTTGATATTGTCAAATATAATTACCTGAAAATCTACGTGTTTAGTGTTCTGGGCGAAACACACCCACATGCTTCGTTTGAATTAATTTGGTTTGATAATAGCAAAGCTATATAACTTTTTTCGATAACTCATTATGCACGTCATGACTTCAAAATGTTTAATTTGCATATCGAACAAACTGAAATATCTTTAGAACGAAGCAAGGAAACGAAAAACTTCAAAAGATGTTACTCTATCATTTTAAATGTTCTTTCAAATAAGACAGACTTAATTTTCGTTTCATTTGCACTTTCAAGAACATAATATATTGTCTAGAATGTTTCAAGGGAGATATCTAGGGTTTTTTGTGCTTGAATCAACTTAGAAATTTTCCCGCCAAAATATTCCGGACGAAAGTATAGGTCGGTTTCACATTTCAGATGTCAATGGAAAAATCCGATACTAGCTCTTGTAAAGTGCCGCACGGACGACCAAGTTTTCCTTGACAAGTTTTTCCTTGACAAGTTTTATTTGTTCGTGTGTACGACACAAATTGACAAGTTTTTCCTTGACAAGGAGCCTTGTTCAAAAGCTGGTCATGCTAGCTTTTGAACAAGGAAAATTGTTCGTGTGTATAGTCGTCAAGGAAAACTTGACAAGATCATCTCCGAAGCTTATTACGCGACCATCGCCGTCAACGAAAACTTGTCCAACCGTACACATGAGCAATTATAAATTGTCAAGAAAAATGTTTGGGAAAAAATGTTCATCATACACACGAGCAAGGAAAGCTACCAAGGAACTTGTGACTTGTCAAGGAAAACTTGGTCGTCTGTGCGGGGCTTTAAATGTTATAGTTAGAAAGAGTGAATCAAACATAGTTATATATCAAGAAAAACTATAAATTCTAAGCTCAAAAACTGAAATTTTATTGAATGTTTAAAATTCGGTAAATCAGTAAAATTTAACACGAGGTTTATACCAAATGGAGATGACCGACAAAACCTGCCCGTCGTTTGAAACTTTTTTGAAAGCTACTGTATATATACAGTTTCCAAACTTTGGAAAGACTTACTGATATCACGGAGGGATATGTAGGGTTCTATCAACGTTCAATATCGTTTGTTATTTTTTCTGATAATAGAGATTTAGTTTCTCCGATGGATGACGATGAATTTAGGGACCATGGGGACGATGTGGTCAGGATTGTAGATGAACTGACTGGACTATTAGTAGCAGCTCCCGGTAGGTTTAAGTCGGCATTTAAGTTTTGTTTTGTTTTCGCGGTCTATTAAGCCTAGTTTACACGAGCAATTTTTCCTTGACAAGTTTTCCTTGACAAGTCTCCTTGTTGAAAAGCTGCCATGCCAACTTTTCAAAAGGGAGACTTGTCAAGGAAAAACTTGCCATGTTTCCTCATACACACGGGCAAATAAAACTTGTCAAGTTGAAAATTGCCAAAGAAGAATTGCCCGTGTAAACCAGGCTTTACAATTTATAAAATGATAATAACACGCACATTATTTATTTTTAAAGAAAGTGATCACGAGGAAAGAAAAAGAAAGGTACAGTGGACAGTGACTGAATGTTTTTAATGAGAAATGTATAATATTTGAAAAAGCAGAAGCTGAAGGCGATATAGAACAACAACACTGGCGTATAGAATAGGGCGAAAAAAAAAATACCTGGGTTTCCCATTTCTCTTCACAAAAACTTAAGTAGGGTAGGTCGGATTTCTTTTTTTTTTTTTAACTTTTTTTTTAATTTAGTGCCTAGGAATAACAATAATATTCTTTCCAACACCAAATGTCAATTAGGCTAGCAGATGTATTAAAGATAATTTTGAGCACATTACTAGGCTCTGACGCCATGCTTGCTATCCCAAGATGCAAATCATGCTGCAACTCGGGTCCATGCTCCTTAAAAATTCAATAAAATTGCAAAAGATTAGGAAACCCAGGTATTTTTTTTTTCCTAGATAAAAATAGGAATTGGAATTAGAATTGGAATTGGAATTGGAAATAGAATTGGAAATAGAATTAGAATTAGAATCGGAATTAGAATCAGAATTAGAATCGGAATTGGAATCGGAATTGGAACCGGAATTGAAATGGAATAAAATACAACACAAACCACACAAGACACAACACAATACAACAATACAATTTTATTTATGTTTAAGAAATATTTTCCGGCCTTAGATTAAACTATGATTATGTTTCTTAATCAGTCCTCTGAAGACGATCAGATGCAAACACCAAGTGGCGCTGGTATTCAGGTTTCGACGCCATCTCCTCCGCAAAAAAGACCTCGTCGAGGAACACCAATTGATTTGAAAATGAAACTTAGTGATGAAGTGATGAAGAAAAACTTTGTTGACATCAGCAGTACTCTTAGAGATCCGGTAATTATTCACTAAAGGATGTAAGAATAAACTTAGATATATTAACACTGGAATCTTTTGCAGATATTTGAACCTTTTATCTTGACATTATTTCGTCGTTTATTTTATATTAGATTATAGATCGTCGAATTCCAATGTCCGCGTCGGAACTTTTCAAAAACCCCACTTGTAGAGGTGAGTGGAGCATTCGTTCGTTCGTTCGTTCGTTCGTTCGTTCGTTCGTTCGTTCGTTCGTTCGTTCGTTCGTTCGTTCGTTCGTTCGTTCGTTCGTTCGTTCGTTCGTTCGTTCGTTCGTTCGTTCGTTCGTTCGTTCGTTCGTTCGTTCGTTCGTTCGTTCGTTCGTTCGTTCGTTCGTTCGTTCGTTCGTTCGTTCGTCCGTTCGTTCGTTCGTTCGTTCGTTCGTTCGTTCGTTCGTTCGTTCGTTCGTTCGTTCGTTCGTTCGTTCGTTCGTTCGTTCGTTCGTTCGTTCGTTCGTTCGTTCGTTCGTTCGTTCGTTCGTTCGTTCGTTCGTTCGTTCGTTCGTTCGTTCGTTCGTTCGTTCGTTCGTTCGTTCGTTCGTTCGTTCGTTCGTTCGTTCGTTCGTTCGTTCGTTCGTTCGTTCGTTCGTTCGTTCGTTCGTTCGTTCGTTCGTTCGTTCGTTCGTTCGTTCGTTCGTTCGTTCGTTCGTTCGCTCGCTCGCTCGCTCGCTCGCTCGCTCGCTCGCTCGTTCGTTCGTTCGTTCGTTCGTTCGTTCGTTCGTTCGTTCGTTCGTTCGTTCGTTCGTTCGTTCGTTCGTTCGTTCGTTCGTTCGTTCGTTCGTTCGTTCGTTCGTTCGTTCTCAAAACGTTAGACTTCCTCTACAGACGTTTTTAAAATAGTACTGTTCTCTAATTTCTAGAGTTGAGAGAAGAACCTTTTGTGCATTATTGGCGGAATAACGCATATACACCTAAGATTGCGAACGAAGACTTCGGGCTTGGTGCATCTGAACTTGTCGACGACGGGCTCGCTATTCCTGAAGATGAGACGGAAATGGCCAGCCCTGAGGTACCGTGTCTACTGCGTTCACCGTGTATGGCCTGGAGTCTAATGTTGTAGGCCAGAGGGAGCTCAGTTAAGAGAGGGGAAGGAAGAAACCCATCCCCCGTCTTTCCATCTCTCCTTCACTCTACCCATTCCTCATTCCTTTCCTCTTTTCTTTCTTTCGTTCCTTTCTTTCGTTCGTTCGTCCTTCCTTCTTTCCGTCCGTAAGTCCGCCTATCCGTCTGTCTTTTTTAGAATCCATTTAATTAAACAGTTCAGCTTAATGGTCCTTCCTTCCTTCCTTCCTTCCTTCCTTCCTTCCTTCCTTCCTTCCTTCCTTCCTTCCTTCCTTCCTTCCTTCCTTCCTTCCTTCCTTCCTTCCTTCCTTTCTTTCCTTCCTTCCTTCCTTCCTTCCTTCCTTCCTTCCTTCCTTCCTTCCTTCCTTCCTTCCTTCCTTCCTTCCTTCCTTCCTTCCTTCCTTCCTTCCTTCCTTCCTTCCTAACTTCCTTATCTCCTTCCCTTCTTCCTTCCGTCCTTTCTTTTTCCCCTTTCTCTGTCCTTCCTTGCTTCTTTCCTAGCTTTTTGCTTTCTTTCTCTCTTCTCGTTTCTTTCCTTCCTGTTTTTTTCCCCTTTCTTTCTTTTCTCCCTCTCTTTCTCCTTTCTTCCTTCTGATCATCATCTGATATCTCCAATAGTCTACCATCCGGGTAAATCAAGTCGTTACCACATCCCGATTCAGCACCAGTAAATATGTTATAAGTTCATAGTGTGGATCAACTCTCTTAACTATTTCTTTCTAACCCAAAGGTTCCTCGAGTTGCGGAGACGCCAGATGTCAGTGCATATGATCCCTCGAAGCTTTCATCTATAGGAATAGTTGAAACACCACAACCCGAGGGTAAGTTGTGATGATTTTTCTATGTTAGTATATAGTGTTTTCAGCATGAAGTTGGTGAAGCTTTTTTAGTTTTTTTTCGCTGTACAAGCTGTGGTAAGTAAGACTGAGTTCCAGTGGCTCAGCGGTTAGAGAGAGCGCCCGGCTGGCATTCAGAAGGTTGTGGGTTCGAGTCAGGGACGTAGGCAGGATTTTGAAAGGGGGGGAGCCGAAATCAAAATAAATGTTTAAGGGGGTCCGGGGGCATGCTCCCCCGGTAAATTTTGAAATCGAGAGTCGCTGAAATGCCATTTCCTGGCTTTTGGAGGAAGATTTCGCAGACCCTAAAGGTTAAAAAACGTCATATAAAATACTCAAAACACGCAAACGTCACATGCCGCGGATACTCAAATTGCATACACTCAGTAGATTGAATACACTGTTTACAGTTTATTTCCTGACACAATTCATATTGCATCAGTTTTGTTGTTACATGTCTGTTGTTTTTATATCAAAAGGGGGGAGCCGCGGCTCCCCTGGCTACGTCCCTGGGTTCGAGTCCCGTCTGGAACTCATACTTTTTCTCTGAGTTTAACTTATGGGGCCTTTACACGAGCCCAGGTTGAGTGCCAGCCCGGGTCAGCTCGCCAGCCCTGGTTATTCTTTTCTCGTGTTTACATGAACCCGGGTTGGCTGCTTTTCTTCCCAACCCTGGTCAGCTTTTCTCAACCTGGGTCAGCTTTTCCCAACCTGGGTCAGCTTTTCCCAACCTGGGTCAGCTTTTCCCAACCTGGGTCAGCTTTTCTCAACCCAGGTCAGCTTTTCTCAACACAAATTATCGTATTGCCAACACTTTACACGAGCCCGGGTCAAGTCAACCCGTGTTTACATGAAGGAATTGACCAAAGTTCCGCACCGTCGCACCTCTCCAACCCGGGTCGACCCAGGTCTTGAAAAGGGTCACCCGGCAAGACGGGTTGACCCGGCTATCGTGTAAACGCTAACAGGGGTTTATTCATGGACGGATTGACCCGGATTAGCTCTCAACCCGGGCTCGTGTACCCCTTACACAATAGCTTGTGCAACAAAAACAAATGAAAAAACTTAAAGTTGTGATGCCTTCTTATCGTCAAAGCAGTTCCATTCAAAGTACTCCTCTTATGGTTTCTTAAAATTTTAATATATCGTTATTACAGGTGAGATATCTGGACAGGAGATTGGTGATATGCATGAACAAACCCCAGACCCACAAAGGTAAACCCTTATCAAGTCTATATTTAATATAAATAAGTTTTGTGGAAACACCACGGAAAATATTTCTTTTCTAAGCTTTCGGCCTTTCTTATTTCAGCAAAGAAATATTTTACGTGGTGTTTCCACAAAACTTATTTATATTACTTTATCGCCATGAAAACGTTCAAAGAATTAAATCTATATTTGTCAAACTGGCTAAAACCATATAGGCATATACAACACCACTGCCAAACAGTTTGCCATGCGTGAATTCGCTGAGTAAACATTGCACTGGAGAAGTGGGAATTAGCCGTGGCAACAACAACCAGACAGTGAAGACTAATAGTGCATGAGCCAGGACCCCATAAAAGGCGTATTGGTACCACTCAGGGGGACAAAGGCTAATACCCCTCAATATAAAGATCAATATCCCTAGTTTATATTTTCGGTTGATAGCAGTGTGTATCTCACAGCGTTAAGGTATAAGAGCACTGTTCACGTACCCCTCCTCTGTGGGCCACAGAAATTATTGCGTGGCATCGTTTTGGACTTATTTGTTCCATAAAATTAGTTTGAACGCTTGAAATATTAGATAAACATGACAAAATAAAACTGTTATATCTGGCATACCCTCATACCCTCAAATCACTTATAGCCATGCATAAAATGTCAATTGTAGCAATCACGTGATCAGTCACACGATTTAAACGTCTGTAATATTACAATAAGAGCTGACAAACATTTTACTCTCGAAATATTCATTATTTATTGTGAATATTTCGTCTCTCAACTTCAGCTTAATACGTTAGTTAAACAATATAACAAAATATTTATCTAGTTTCATTGTCATAGATCGCTTTTATACTATTCTCTCAAACTCGGGCCCAGTCCCTTTTAAGAAATACTATTAACATGGTGCTCTGGGTATACATCTTTTCATTAGTTTAACCAAAATCTATCATGTCATGATAAACGTTGACGACATATCCCTAGGTATTAAATAGTAGACATAAACACTATGAAATTCATATTAATCCGGTATACGTACGTTGGCAACGTGCAGCCAACGTCTTGCTTACGTAATGTCGCTAATCGTTTTCTTATGCCTCGTCGTCGTCTGCCTCGTCTTCACTATCTAATTCTTCCATGTTAACGTCATCTTCAGTTTGCCACTGGTTAACGCAGTCCTTCAATGTGCAGATATCTGTACATTTCAAACCATTAACTAAACACACACGGGTAGGAAGGCTACAGGATCTTTTGCATTTACATGCCAGAAGTGCCAGAACAGTGTCTGGGGCAGGTCTTCCATCCATCCAGTCAACAACGAGACTTTCGTTTTTCAACTTCCAGCCCATGCCAACAGGACTTGGGATTGCTGGGTTTCGCTCTAGGCTTCGTTTCCAAATACAAGCTTGATAGTTAGTGCGCAAAACATGTTTCTTGAGACAGTCCTGACATGGGGGTAGTTGATGGGATTCTATCTCTCCGTTTTTTGCACAGAACAGGTTGTACCTCGCATCGTTCACATTACTTGTGTTTGCTCCAGGCGTGTACAGTGCACAGGTGATCTTTTCTATCTGAACAAAGAGCTCAGCTGGTAGATCCCATGTCTGGCCTAGCATGCTAAATGCTCTCCTAGCATGCTCGTCGGCTTTCGCCATCTTCAAGGCTTTGAATTTACCTTTGCCAGCAAACGCACTCACCATGTCACATCCTGTAAATGAATGCAGTCCGATAATAGCTCTGCACAGACTTTGTCCGAGAGCTGTTGCGATCTTGTCGATATCTATCAGCTTCGTTCGCGTTTGAGAACCACGTTTCTGGAAAAGGCTGGCATCAATGGAGTTTGAGAAAGCAGTTAGTAATATGAAAACATCGGTGTCCTCAGAATTGATGACAACTGCTTCATATCCTTCTTGTGAAGCATGCGCAGCATGAAGCAAGAGTCGAGTGTCGGCCTCTTCCTGGCAGCTAGATAACTCGAGTACTTCCACGCTGTCTTCTTCTGTAATCTTCCAGCAGCGATTATCACATGTGGCGTACATGACCTTTCCATGAAGTCTTTCGGTGTACTGTCGATTTTTCCACTCCGTAACCAAAAATCTTATCAGGTTGGTCTTGTTGTTTAATTGACTAAGAAACTTTCTCCACTGCCTTATAAGTTGTGAAGCGGTTATATTTGCGAATTGGTCTCCTTGTTCTTCTCCACGGATGGTTCTTTCTGCATTCTTGATGGAGTTCTCTCTATACACATCAAACACCACGTCTATTCGGCTACTTTGTGAGCCCGCGTGGAGAACCATGGATAGAAGGGAATATGCGACATGCCCAAATGTTGTTTGGTTGCTGCCAACATTCAACTTTTGTACAAGACTCATTCCATCTACTATAGTTGCTGAATTTGGTGGTATCCTGTCCGCCAGCTGGACATCTTTCTGAAGATATGTGGCCAAAGCTGCCTTGTTTGTCTTCCTGGGGAACGCTTCTGGTGTGGCCAATGACCAAGGCAAAGGACCCAGACTATGGTGAGTAATTCTCTCACCTCAATCTTCCGACTTTGACCAATGATCATCATTCTGCCAGAGAGACTTCTGTCAGCTTTTAGAATAGTGCTTCTCCCTTGAATGCTGATCGTTTTCTTTTTCATGAGCGATGTAAACGTTTTAAGTGTTAGTGGGCCATGAAACTTTGCCTTCGGCGGATTATTTGTCAGCCTTTCCTCCTTGAATTGCTGGTACGCCTTCTCACCAACATCGTAAGCTTGCATCAAATCGTGCGATACCTCTGCAGGAGCTTCTTTCGCTGTTGATATACTGATCAGAACTTGTCTTTCGGAAAATGGGTTATTCCAGCTTTGAATAAGATTCTCAACGGTTACTACGGCCTTGTCATCCTTAATGATCCTTGATGTTTGCAACTCATCATGATGAAAAGAGGGTCGCCTCACTTGAACAATATCTCTCAGCTGACCTAGAAAAGAACACCTGGAAAGATTTTGAAAGTTACTGGTAAGATCAAGGTATATAAAGAACACAAATATACTTATATTATAGACAGTTTATTTCTATTTTATTGCACTGTATTTCTGCTGTAAGGGTCTTTATGAATTTTTATAAGATTGTACATAATAATAAAACACCTGTATTCAGCCGTCATGTAGAATCTGTTTACAGCGCCTGTTTTCAAGCTGAACTTAGTCACGCCTCCGGTCGTTTTAGTGTCTTTATTGACTGTAACCTCCGTTGTTTGGTCAACTAGTAAACGGCCAAAGGGATTTTTCTTTCCTAGTTGAACAGAGAAGTGTCCATTCATGAACTCGCGATGCACATCAGGGTGGTCGGTAGGCAGATTCATCATTTGTGCATAGTACACTGGTAGGTACCTTGCATAGTTGACCTTATCATAAGCGAAGCACCAGGGGGTCATCTGACGAACAGCATGAAGATGAAGCTGCCAGTTACCTTCTCGGGACGCTCGAATCAGTCCTAGAAGCACATCTTCAACGACTTGGATATAGGACATCCAGAATGCAGACAAATCACCATTCTCATAGCGGAGGTAAAGTATAAACTGATTCCATAAGTCATTGCACATCTGCCAGAGTTTCACTTTGCATCATCGCGTCGTGCTGTGCCGGAGTAAACCTATCAGCCATCCCGTTGACACTATCTTGTACTGTACGCACACTAGCTAGCTTGTTAGGATGAGTACTCGTTACCCAGGAAAGGAATTGCTGCCATACGAGACGCAACAGAGCTTCGTATATGTACTTATGGACTCTGACGGCTCGGTTGTACATTTTACCATCAAGAACGCTTGATACAGATCCTTCAGCAATTATTCCCGACTCAATGCAAATATCACGCAAACCAGCATCTTGAAAACGTTTTCCAATGATGGAAAGTATGTTGCAGATAGTATGGAATGCCCCTAATCTTAGAAGAACAGATCCATAATCATCTTGATTCTTCCAGGCGACTTCTGCTGCTTTTGCATACAATGCTTGATCCATGACAACCACGATCTTCTTGAGATTAAGCGTCTTCCTGATTTCTTCGGACTGACGCAATATTTCGTTAACGGTGCTTAGGTAAGTTGCAGGAGCATTGATCGTTGGCAGGTAACCCACCACGTCTGCGTAACAGGCTCTTGGATACGCGCCTTAATATTAAAGCCAGTCCAGCCTGGAATTTGCTGCTTGTCGGTGTTACAGTCAGCCTTTCGCGCAAGCAACCAAATGAGATTCTTCCTTGCTGCCATCTTTGCTTCCTGTTGCTGTTGACCATCATTATCTATAACTGCCAGTGGCGGGGGGCCCACTCGTTCTCCTGATATGTATGTTTCGAGCGGTCGGACTTCCTGTGTGATGCTTCTCTGTTTACGCTTTGGAATTACAGGAAGCGCGGCTTGGGGGAGGTGTGGACCATACACCCTTGGCTGGATTGCTATCCCATTTACCCGATGGGTCGTTCCTTCGCCAGTTAGAGTTTCTTCTAATCGGTTAATGTTGTCCCATGCTAAGTTCGTAAACACGTTAGGTTTAATAGCTTCTGGAAGAATCGGGCTTTGATTTAAGTTGGACGCCATTTTTGCAAACACAAAGCTGTGTCATTTTCTTCTAACTGAGAATAAGACACACCATGGCCAAATCTATTCAGCATCTGAATGAGCTCTACATTTCCTGTAAGGGTTTTGACACCATATGCCAAAAGAATTTGTTTCGGTGGTTTTGTCCGGCCAGATGTCGTTGCGTAGATGATATCCTGGCTGAATGACTTCACCAGAGTCTCAAGTCGTTGAGAGGAGCTATTGATTCCAAGGTCGCCTGCTAGTACTCCTTTAAGGAACCGGTTTAGGCAATCAGGTACTTGGAAGTGGTCTGCAGTTAAATCAGATGGATGGATAGGCCAGGATGAGTTCCATTTCGCATCCAATACAGATCTTCGGATATACAAGGCACACTGATCAACCACACTTTGCATGTCATTGGTCTTTAGCTTCAAGGTCTCAATTTCATTCTCCAAAGCCACTTTGCTTTTGACTGTTTCTCTAAGACTGAGGTTGGCTGCCATTACCAAAAGTTTTCCTTTATCGTTCTGAAAGATCTCCAAGGTGGATCCAAACTCTGTTTCTATTTTCCTCCTTATGTGTTTTTTTTTAGGACTCCTTTAGCTTTCCTTCTCGTTTTGACTGAACAGATAACTCTAACTCTTTTGCTAGGTCGGTCATCGAAACAACTTTCTGCTTATCTAACACCACTGCTCTGATATACTCGAGCAGATCGCTAAAGGCATCATGCTCAGCATCCATCTCTTCATCAGAACTTGCACTTGCTTGTGAGGTTTTTGTAGGCCGTGTGTATTCCCGGTAACATGATCTGTGGTAATGCGCCTGAGCAGCAACAATGTCCCTGCTGGTAACTGCCAAAATCTTTTCATCGCATTTTTTGACTGCTGTATCTCGCAACGTCTTGTCAACCCTTAGCTGTGCAGCTTTTACAAGCTTTTCCCGTGAATTTAGAGACCCGTACATACTTGTCTTTACTGCAGAAGATACATTTCTCAACACAATTACTTGAAGATGTGTTTCTTTTCTTTTGGCGAGTTACTTCATCCTCATTATTATTTTCCTTTACACCTCCAGTGACTTGCCTTAGCGATTGTAAATCCCTTTTTAAAGTGAACCTGCTTCTGCACTGCCGGTGATATGCTATGGATGGGACCTCGTTTTCATTTAGAGTCTTTGCTAGTTCAAGGACTGGCTCAAAATTTCGTACTTTAGCAGCTTCGAATAAAGTTAACCATGACTCGTAACTTCGGGGGTTTATAAGCCGGTCATCTTGGTCAATCTTTACAGCCTTATTGTGTATAATACAAAAGCTATCCATACCTGGCTGGTGATCATTGTAAATATCTATATTTTTGGGAAAAGGACAATGTTTTAGTGACTTGATATGTTTTATCTTGCGGTCATTGAACAGTTACATTTAACAGAAATTGGCAATAACAGTATATATTTAATGGGAAAAAACCCCATTTATTTTTACTAGATGGTACTGTTAACTATTGGTGTCGTGCGTATATATTGCAAGTTTGGCCACTGTATTTTAGCTTAGTATACGAGTTTTTTAAGAAAATAGTATCTTAAGTACTTTGGGAGCAGTTTTAGATAGCCTCTGTAACAATGTTTTGAATAGTCAATCAAAAAATTCTAGCAAATACACCGAAATTAGACAAACATGTGATTCGGCCGCCATATTGAAAACATACAGTCATCCTAAAGACGTATTTTCGACTGAAAACGTTTATATTTATCAATTATATGTTTAAAAAAGTTACGGAAAGTGTTCATTCACCTTTCATATTGACTAATATTGTCTGATAACAGAAGTTCAACAAACATTTAATAAAAAAATCTATCTTACCTCAAGAAAATCAAAAACAAACACTTCACAGTCGCCATGTTGGTCAGCGGTAAATACTGACGGCTCAAGCTTGCTAAAATACAGTTTGAAAACTGTTTGTATAAAATATTGCAAGATCATCATTTTTCTTAATCAATTTCATATGGTTAAAATGATGTAAATTAAAGTAAAAGTTTGAAGAAAGTTTTAAAGTTTTAATTGGCGGTTTATGCCAATTTTCTACCTACCACTCCTGGACTCCCCCCCCCCCCTAAAATAGATGAAATGCTGTGCAATATCAATTGCTATCACATATAATCTTTACCCGCAGGTAAAAATCTCTCTAAAAAAGTATACCTTCCTTTGTCCCCCTGCGTGGTACCAACAACCATACCTGGCTCATGCACTATAAGTAAGACTCGACTATTCATTTGTGTTTTAAAAAAAGGGTAAAGAAAATTACGAAGGGGTAAATTCAGAATATGTTACAATATTGACAAGGAAGCCATGCATAAATTACCTGCCTTATCTTTTTGGTAGTATGCTTATAATTTTAACTTTTGTGTCGGACTCTCGGACCAGTCCAAATATTTCAGTGTTTTCCCGCTCTTTTTCCGAGGACGAGCTCGGACGTCGCGCGTGCGCAAAAGGTTTGGCAGTGGTGTTGGCATTACACGCACGACTAATACGTAATCATGGATCACAAAAATTTGCCCCCCCCCCCCTTTAAACACTTATTTAAATAACTGGAATATAAACTTCACAGACCCCTTTTTGCTTAACTTAGCCAAACTAATAGATTTTCAAGAAATATTCCACTGCTAGAGGAAATATGAGAAAGCTCCAATTTTGAGCTATTCAAATGAAACCCAACCCATTGGTCGCTCTGTGATGGTGTCCTCAGGCTCTACCTGAGGTTTGCTGAACTATTTTAGTGATGTATTTGTTCTGTTATTCAACTGTAGAGACCGAGAATCTTTACGGGGAAGTTTAATTGGACAAGATTTGGAAGCCATTGAAGAGCAAGACATCGAACAAATAGGTACATCCGACAGATAAACTGAGAGATCAATGTCAACACACGATCATCTCTAACAAATCTGAAGACTCCTGCTATAAAAACTGAGATTGCTAATAAGTCTAAATTTTCATACAGTGGAGCAAGTCTCTTCAACTCATTGCCTGATGATCTGAACGATATTGCAAGTCACACTTTTATTTCATATAAGAAAAAAATTAAGTTGATCATGTTAGTGAATTTAGTTGCAGTGTTTGTAAACATGTTGTTGTTTGTCGCTGTATCACCTACCAATCCTAATTTTGGTTGGTGATGCGGCGACAAATAGCTACATGTCTGTAGAGGGCCATTAGGTAGAATGCCGTTGAAAAACTGTAATAATGTAGAAATACCCGCTTGAAATAAAGTTTTAATAATAATTAACAATTATTCACCGAAGGCGAGGTGAATATCGGTGTATGATAACCGAGACGAAGTCGAGGTTATTATTCACCGATATTCACTGAGCCTGAGGCGAATAATTGTTTTAGTATAAATACACATTTTCGTACTTTTAGGAAGAGCATTTTCTTTAAAATTGTTAATTTCCTTGTCTGTCGCATTGACAACTTTGGCTGGCGGCCATTTTGAATAAACGCTGTAGGTGATTATCGAGAATTAATCCGAAGTAGCTCGACCAATCAGCGCGCGTGATTTTCTATAACCACCTGGGTATTTATACTAAATAATAATAATAATAATAATAATAATAATAATAATAATAATAATAATAATAATAATAATAATAATAATAATAATAATAATAATAATAATAATATGAGGGACTTAAGGCCTGGCCAAACGCTTTCAACATTTCATTCAACATCGTTCAACATTGTTGAATTCAACATGTTGAAAGCGTTTGGCCACCCCTGTTGAATGATGTTGAACGTTGTTGAATGGTGTTGATGATGTAGAACGAAATTTGAACATGTTCAAATTTTCGTTCAACTCGCGTTCAACATTTCTATTGTTCTCAAAATGTTGAAAGGTGTTGAACGCATTTGGCCACATTTCATTCAACTTTGTTGAACAGAGACATGCACCATGCGGGACATTGTCGATTCCAGCTTTTGATGAATGTTGAACGATGTTGAATTCATTTGGCCACTCATGCTTTCAACATTATTCAACATCGTTCAACAATGTTGAATGCGATGTTGAAAGCGTTTGGTCAGGCCTTTAGGAACAAACGATTGTTTTGTTGACTAAACGAGTTTATCTTTTCTTTCGTGGTAGATGATCAGTTGTCACTAATACCTGAAATTCCGACTGAGCAGAGAGAGGTCTCCCCTGATCAGGAGCAAGAGCACTTCGAAGAAACACTGTTAAAGTAGGTGGTATGGCAGCAGATTTTTCCTATACGGTGGTGGGTAAAATCGTTTGGCGTTATTGGCGTACTAAAGGCTTACTAACCGAGTTCGAGGTCTGTACGGGAAAGTATTTGCCTGAGGTTTTCGAGGTTTGTGCGATAAAACCGAGGGCAAATACTTTCCCGTACAGACCGAGAAAACGAGGTTAATAAGCCTTTTATTATATGGCTTTTGGTTTGTTTTCGTATCTGTTTTTAGTTCTACGTTTGTCTTGATCAGATGTCGCTGTTCACCTTAGTTCTTTCTTTTGAGCTTGCAGTTCGTTTCGCTTCATGTTTACACCTGTTCCAGTTAGGCTTTTATTTTTCGCGCTTTTAAATGAGAAGTTTTTATAAATAGAAACACTAATGTTTCAAGACGTATTATTGTTCAAAATTTTCCAACGAGTATATCTAATTCGCTTTTACTTTCATTCAAATCAACTCAGTAATTTTGCCGCCAAAACTTGCAGGCCATTAAAAATGACGTAATGCCCTCTCACAGTGTCGAGAGGGCATTACGGCTTTTTCCGGACCTCTCAGCAACCAATCAGCGTGCGCCGTTCGGCGCAATGACCCGAAAACAAGCTCAGCCATATAATATACAATTATTGGATGAGGTTGAGCATGATATCAAGAATTATCAAGGCCGAGGTTTGTGTTATCTGCCGAAGCCGAAGGCTGAGGCGGATAACACAAACAGAGGCCTTGATAATTCTTGATATCATGCGATAACCGAATTCAATAATTGTTTTATTATACAATTATAAATGTAGAAGCCTTTAGAAAGTTTTCTTACAAAGTTAGGTAAAAATAGTAAATATTCATACCGTCTTCAGTTCGAGGTTCGCTAACTTTTTTTGCTTTCAAATACAATTTTCTCTTTCAAACACTGCTTTAAACTCTAACAGCTGTATGTGTAGCTCGCTTGTTTTTTCTTTGTGGTTTTAGCGTCAACAAAACGTGCCAAATCCGCCGGATTAATCCGCTTCTGATCTTCGCTCATAACGACGGCCGCCATGTTTGTTTTGTTCAAACCGCTGGCCAGCGCGTTATGGCTACAGATAATTTTGATATTTTGTAGGTGGCAAGATATCAAGAATTATCTGTAGGTTGTTAGCCAATCATAATCGAGATTGTATCAGTATTGTATAATAATAAAGAGTAATAAGGCCCTGCTTGCATGCAGCGGATTGACAGTCCAATCGAATCGAAAAACGCGAGTGGAGTCAATACATGGAGAATCCGATCTGTTTTTGCTTTTTGTAAGCGGTTTTTCAACACTATTTTCTGGGCTTTCCTCAATGTCCGCCATGTTGTACGACACGCACCAGTGTCACGCATGTTTATCAAGTCATCTTCAAGTCAAACCGTGTTTACATGAATCAGATTGGAATCATTCAAGCCGATTCACTGAGCTTGAATCTCAAGTCAATCCAGTCAACTTCGTGGATTGACTTCAGCCATTCGTTTCGATCAGATCGAAAACTTTCAATCTTCTTCATGTAAACACAAGGAGAAACAACATGGGAGATTTGACTTGAACACTCAATCTTCTTCATGTAAACACAACAAGGAGAAACAACATGCGAGATTTGACTTGAACACTCAATCTTCTTCATGTAAACACAACAAGGAGAAACAACATGCGAGATTTGACTTGAACACTCAGTCCACTTCATGTAAACACAACAAGGAGAAACAACATGCGAGATTTAACTTGAACACTCAATCTCCTTCATGTAAACACAACAAGGGGAAACAACATGCGAGATTTGACTTGAACACTCAATCTTCTTCATGTAAACACAACAAGGAGAAACAACATGCGAGATTTGACTTGAACACTCAATCTTCTTCATGTAAACACAAGGAGAAACAACATGGGAGATTTGACTTGAACACTCAATCTTCTTCATGTAAACACAACAAGGAGAAACAACATGCGAGATTTGACTTGAACACTCAGTCCACTTCATGTAAACACAACAAGGAGAAACAACATGCGAGATTTGACTTGAACACTCAATCTTCTTCATGTAAACACAACAAGGAGAAACAACATGCGAGATTTGACTTGAACACTCAATCTCCTTCATGTAAACACAAGGGGAAACAACATGCGAGATTTGACTTGAACACTCAATCTTCTTCATGTAAACACAAGGAGAAACAACATGCGAGATTTGACTTCAACACTCAACCGCTTCATGTAAACATTAACTGTGGTTTACACTAGAGCAAAAGTTTCCGGATTCGTAAATGTTTCCGGATTCACTTCGTACTGAGTATTCGGATCCGTTAGGCGTTTACACTGCAACAGTATTCGCAGATTCGGCCCTTTACACTAAACTCGGAATTCCTTAGTCTCCCTCGCAGCCGTTAGGAATTCCTTTAATTCAGTTAATATGTTCCACCGCAACCTCACATGACTACGAGCGGAAGAGCATCCGAATTCATCGGAATAACCGTTCACACTACGTATTGTCTCGTATTCAAAAGTATTCGGATACGAAGTTTCTACATTTTTTTCCGGATTCGAAATCTCCGGATACGTGATCAAACTGAAAAGTGTTTATTCCGGATTCATTCTTTTGTGTGTGAACGGCAAAACGAATCCGGTACTAAAACGTTCCAGATTCGTCACGAATCCAAAAACTTTTGCTCTAGTGTAAACGGGGTCTAAAATACATACGACCTGAGAGTCGGATGCTGGAATTAAATTAAAACAAATCTTGATAGCTCAAAAACGAAATGAGATATGTAAAAGTTGTAAATACCAATGTCATATCAATTCAAGATTTTCTTCAAGTAAATTAGTTGATTTCGAAGTAAATTTTTCACTGCATATTTATACACTTTAAACAATTCTTTAGGGCCCTTGCCGTGGAAATAGGCGACGAGGAAGAAACGTTCTTCCACGTTCTTTTCCAGCCATGGGAATGTAGTAAAATATATGCAGCGAAGGGATTGTACCAAATGTTAGGTAAGCTGATCTGGGTATAATGGACGGGGCCGAAAAAGATGGCGGCGGTACATTTAATCACAATGCTTTGCAACCTCAAATCAGCTCAAATAACAACTAAACATTGTTTATCATGCTAAGATAGATTAATTAGGCAAGCAAGAACTTCATTCTTACCAAAGTTGATCTTTTTAAAGACCTATCTTGCGATAATTGTACAAGAAACAATATTTACTATGTGCAAAGGATTTAATGGTTAAGTGTACAAGTCGCCATCTTTTTCGGTACGGTCAATTGCATCGTAGTCACAACATAATTTACATCATCTAAATTCAAAACGCGATAAAATAAAATATTTGATTTATCAAAAATCGCCGACAGCTTGTTGTAAAATGGTATGTATTTAGAAACGCAGAAAAATTTCAGCAAAAAATATTAAAACGACGTAAAGTTGTAACTTTTGAAAAACACTATTTTGTTGGAAAAATTTTTCGAAAAACGACCCGAAAAGTCGTCATGCGATAATATATATTTAATTAATTTCTCCCGCAATTTTTTGGGGGGTTTCTTTTTTTTTTTTCACTGATAGAAGATTTATTTATTTACAAAATTGAAATATATTTTTTTCTGTATATTTTGGCTTTTCCCTTATTGCTACTTTAAGGGTAACTCTGTTCATATGTTTAGAACTTTTTTCCAGGGGCACACCCATGCAGGATTCGGTCTCATTGTAGCAATACCCCTTGCTAGGAGTGAGTTGAAATGCCGCTCGGGTCCGTATCTTTTCGGTTAGAAATATAGTAAGGTTAGAAATACTGCCAAAACAGAGAACGTAGGAGTCTAACGTTTTCGAGCGAAGGCCCTTCGTCAGAGAAAAACTTCTCTGTTTCGGCAGTATATCTAACCTTACTATATTTCGATTGTTGTTTCTACACTGCCTACGCAGCACGCTACTTTTATTACACTCTTTTCGGTTAGGTTCGGTAGTGTGATAAAATTATGAAGTTCTCTCTTAATAAGATATGGTTCAATTAAATTCGTTTGATTTCCAGTTTGGCATTCTCGAAACGTGATAACTTTGATGCAACCTGGCCATCGCTTCCAAGACATTCATATTAAAAAAGCCGATAGATTTTGAAGTGTTTGCAACTGAAATCCAAAGGAAAGAGCTCGGGAAACACCATATGGGATTAAGGTAATAAGCACTGTAGCTACTCTATCATAGGAAGTCAACCCAAAAGATTTTTAAAAGTAAGTGGAAAGTTAGATGTCATGTAGAAATGTACAGCCAGCAATTTTTAGCATAACTATTTTTTCGGGAGATATTCGCTGTGAAAGAAACGTTTTACTATAGTTTTTAACTTTAATGTATAATTTAGCTGCAAATACACGTTGTATATTTTTTAGCTCAAAGTTTAAGGAATTTGTAGGATTTTTAGCATATCAGTACGTTGAGTTATTTTACTAAATAAATATAAATATGTTTAAAACAATCTATATATATACCTGGAACTCTCAAACGTTCACTATCAAAATTTGCGCCATGCATTTGAAAATGGAATAGCCATAGTTCAATAAATTTATTTACATATTCTCTTACTTTTTATACATTCTCGTTTTTTACAAATAAAAAACAAAATTAAATTATTCGACTTTTTTTTTAAAAAATTACAGTCAAAATGGAAATACCTTCCCAGTTCCGATCCGCTTCTGTAGTTGGTTGTGTATTAATGTATTTCTGTAACCGCTACTGAAGCGTGAGGAAAGTCTAGTGATATAAGTCTCCAATTCTTGATGTACTGTATAATAAACGAGCAGGAGTGTTTTATCACATATAAAGAGACGAGGCGAAGCCAAGTGTTTTTATATCTGATAAAACACGAACTGCGAGTTTATTATACGGCTTCAAAAACGAACCACTTGGTAAGTTGATTGGCGGAGTTAGTTTGAAAAATAACCTTGTCTAAGCCGAGAAAATCAAAGCTAAAGTTTATGTAAATCAGGAGAAATCTTTATCACATATAAAGATACGATACGGTCATGATTTTCTTTTGTGTTTTCCTCATGAATTATTAATGAGTTTTTGAAGTATATTCGTCTGTTGGTATCGATTTGGGATAAACATCCATTGTATTATGAATAAATGCCATTTAAAGCTAAATTTTAAAGCTATTTATGACAGTTTTCAACAAAAGTGTTTCTCAGGCTTCGGTAGCGGCTACAGAAATACAGTAATACGCAACGAACTACAGAAGAAGAAGAAGTGGGAAGGTATTTCGATTTTGACTGTAAATTCTCGATACAAGTACATATAAGTACACATTTTGTACACTTTAGTCTTTACATTCATGGCTAAATTGCATTTTCGCAGTCTACAACTATGGTAGGTCGTTTTTACCGCATGAATTAAAATGAGATTCACGTGCAAATAACTTCTAATAAACCTCATTTTTATACAAAATGTTTTGCAATAGACTAAATTTGAAAAAATTTTCATCGTAATTCAAAATTCAGGATATTGACTCTGTTATCTAAGGCCACAAAAAGTTTGGTTTGGTTAAACTTGAGAGAATAAACTGGACTGGTTGAATGACGACTGACATTGTAATACTGAAACAAAAAAATCACAGAAAAGATTACACAAACAACTCGTCACAAGAACAAAAGTTCGGCTATAAAGTAAGTTATCATATTATTCACGTAAAGAAAATTCAATAGAAATTAATATTTAATCGGATAGAGATTCGTCCTTATTTACATGAACTTTCTGTTCGATTTCCTCAGTGTAAACATCCTAGCTTGAAGGACATATATCAGTTCTTTCAGTATATTTTTTTCTGAGCCAAATATATATCGCACAGTCAATCGTACCTTGACACTACGATCCATTCGCTTGTCCCACATTCTAACCTACACAAAAAACAAAAAAATGTTTTGTTAAAAAGAACCATACAGTTCTCACTCGCTGACAGTGCTCCTTTCATGCACTTGTTGTTGTTGTTGTTGTTGTTGTTGTTGTTGTTGTTGTTGTTGTTGTTGTTGTTGTTGTTGTTGTTGTTGTTGTTGTTGTTGTTGTTGTTGTTGTTGTTGTTGTTCCTGTTGTTGTTGACTGTTGTTGTTGACTGTTGACTGTTGACTGTTGACTGTTGACTGTTGTTGTTGACTGTTGTTGTTGTTGCCTGTTGTTGTTGTTATTGTTGTTGCTGTTGTCTGTTGTTGGCTGTTGCTGTTGACTGTTGACTGCTGTTGTTGTTGTCTGTTGTTGTTGTTTGTTTTTGTTTTCAGTTGACTGTTTTTGTCTGTTGACTTTTGTTGTTGTTGTTGTTGTTGTTGTTGTTGTTGTTGTTGTTGTTGTTGTTGTTGTTGTTGTTGTTGTTGTTGTTGTTGTTGTTGTTGTTGTTGTTGTTGTTGTTGTTGTTGTTGTTGTTGTTGACTGTTTCCGTTGTCGTTGTTGTTATTGTTGTTGTTGTTGGACAACGTTATCTTTTTACTGGCTAACGCCAGAATATTTTACTCGTCAAGACGTACGTCTCGGAAAGCCACGGCTTAAACACACTGTTGATTAACCCTTTCTTGAGCAGTTGTTGTTGTGGGACAACTCTACCTTTTTACTCTAACGCTACAAGATTCTACTCGTCAAAGTGAAGACGTCTTGGAAAGGCATGTATTCATGTATTGTACGAAATGGTTAATACTTTTATACTCGAATAAGATTTTTGTGGGGTACAGCACAGGACGCTTTATGGTCGCCTGTGAAAGGAAATGTGAGGCACTCCTTCCCTCCGTAGCCTCGGGGTCACACCTTGGGCAAGTGTGAGCAACCCTCCATAGCCCTCCTGTCATCAGGGTTATCGCCAAGCTGCTGTATGCACTCCAGACAGATCCAGGAAGATCAAAGACTATAAGAGTAGGGGATCAAGGTTACCACGAAGCTGCTGTACACATTGCAGAGGGATCCAAGAAGATCAAAGACAATAGGGACTTTAAGATGCTAGGACGACGACGGCGGTTAAAACACAAGGTTAAAGTTTTACAATTTTAAGAAGTCACGGCTAACTGACTATTATATTTGATATTTGAAGCTAGTTTAATGACTTCCAAAACGATCCAGTATTGCTAAAATGACTGTGGTGTCTGTACTGAAGTCAATCTCAAGCACAGTTCTCATCTCTTGACCGTTGACGTCGTCCTGAAGACGTGAAAATGCTCTAAGTGGCGTTGTACAGTATAAGAACAAAGACGGTGTTGAGATTACTCTTGGGTATAAAAATTATTCATTCTCTTTGTTTTGCATAAAGAATTCTTTTTTTCGTTGAGGTTGGTGTCGTAGATATTAAAGTCCCTTATATAAGAGTAGGTGGTCAGGGTTACCAGGAAGATCAGAAGAGTACAATCGCCTACAGAAAACGTGTGACAGAAACTGAATTTTCTCCCACTCTGAGGGTGTAAAAGTTGGCTTCTGTGCCGAACCTGCCATGGAGAGGCGGATGACTTGACTTGCCTAGTTGCTTACTGTCTACATTTTGACCAGTAATACAGTATGTGTATAGGTCACTGCATATACTAACCACACCGTATCTGTTTGTGCCACTCAAGATCATCCATTTCTTATCAGAATCAATACAATAAATTGCAGAGTCATGTGGATCTTCCCATTTTTTAACACAACATCTGTGAACAGAAGAACAGATTACGTTACAGGCCGAATCATTCGGACAAAAAACTGAAACTGAACCGCTGTCTTCTCCAAAAACTGAACCATTGTCCTCTCCAAGGCCTGAAATACCCTAACTGCAGGATATTATGGCATATTAACAACACAACGTCAAAGCAAGACTTAACTAGTAATAGTACCGGTAGTAGTAAAGTTACCTTGTATTGGTCCGAATGTCCCACAGTCTTACCGCTGTGTCGTAACCACAAGACAGTAAAACAGACGGTGAATCAAACTTCATATCTACAACCCCTGCGCCATGTTTTGTAGTACTATCACATATCAGTTCACACAACTGACGGCCCCTAAAAGTAATACATAATGTATAACTAGTTATATATACATAACCCTTGAGTTACATACACAACACAACACAACACAACACAACACAACACAACACAACACAACACAACACAACGCAACGCAACGCAACGCAACGCAACGCAACGCAACGCAACACAATTACAACACAACACAACACAACACAACACAACACAACACAACACAACACAACACAACACAAGGCAATGCAATAATACAATACAATACTAAAGTGCCAACTTAAATAGCTGATGCCCAATCTAACGTATTTTTCAGGGGGTTCTTAACTCTTCGTTCCTAGTTCTGATATTTAACCGTTAGACAACGTCAAAAGTACAGTTATCCAATAGCTTACGTTTCCAAATCGTTAAGTCGCAATGGGGAATGCCTTTTTAAATATCCTGCACAACCTGCAGCAAACGTCCTAAATGGATTAAAACAGTAAATACTGAAAATGAATACATATTTTGATTAACGTGACAATGAATTCTAAATAGCCGACTCTTTTAAATTTATTAGTATATTAGTAAGTTCTAAAGTAGCCATTGTAAGATCCTAATAAATTGTACCTGGTGAATGAGTTCACAATAATGGATCTCACAGGATCACCAATCTGAAGTGTATTCACACATCTGCCCAAAACCAGAGACCATATCTGCAAAATTGATGGAAGTTTATAGCAACTTTTATGGTGTCAGACTGTTATGGTAATTACTTCCATGGTAACTTTTATGATAGCTTTTATGGTAACTTTTATTGAGACTTTTATAGTGACGTTTATGGTGGCTTTCATTGTGACTTTTATGGCAACATTTATGGTGATTTTTATGGTGACTTTTATGGCAACTTTTATTGTGACTTTATGGTAACTTTTATGGCAACTTTTATTGAGAGACTTTTATAGTGACGTTTATGGTGGCTTTTATGGTGACTTTTATGGCAACTTTTATTGTGACTTTATGGTAACTTTTATGGTGACTTTTATGGCAACTTTTATTGTGACTTTTATGGCAACTTTTATGGTGACTTTTATAGTGACTTTTATGGCAACTTTTATGGTGACTTTTATGGCAACTTTTATGGTGACTTTTATGGCAACTTTTATGGTGACTTTTATGGCAACTTTTATGGCAACTTTTATGGTGACTTTTATGGCAATTTTTATGGTGACTTTTATGGTGACTTTTATGGCAACTTTTATGGTGACTTTTATGGCAACTTTTATGTTGACTTTATGGCAACTTTTATGGTGACTTTATGGCAACTTTTATGATGGCTTTTATGGCAACTTTTATGGCAATTTTTATGGTGACTTTTATGGCAACTTTTATGGTGACTTTTATGGCAACTTTTATGTTGACTTTATGGCAACTTTTATGGTGACTTTATGGCAACTTTTATGATGGCTTTTATGGCAACTTTTATGGCAATTTTTATGGTGACTTTTATGGTGACTTTTATGGCAACTTTTATGGTGACTTTTATGGTAACTTTTATGGCAACTTTTATGGTGACTTTATGGCAACTTTTATGGTGACTTTTATGGTGACTTTTATGGCAACTTTTATGGTGACTTTTATGGCAACTCTTATGGTGACTTATGGCAACTTTTATGGTGACTTTATGGCAATTTTTATGGTGACTTTTATGGTGACTTTTATGGCAACTTTTATGGCGACTTTTATGGCAACTTTTATGGTGACTTTTATGGTGACTTTTATGGTGACTTTTATGGCAATTTTTATGGTGACTTTTATGGTAACTTTTATGGCAACTTTTATGGTGACTTTATGGCAACTTTTATGGTGACTTTTATGGTGACTTTTATGGCAACTTTTATGGTGACTTTTATGGCAACTCTTATGGTGACTTATGGCAACTTTTATGGTGACTTTATGGCAATTTTTATGGTGACTTTTATGGTGACTTTTATGGCAACTTTTATGGCGACTTTTATGGCAACTTTTATGGTGACTTTTATGGTGACTTTTATGGTGACTTTTATGGCAACTTTTATGGTGACTTTTGTGGTGACTTCTATGGTGACTTATACTGTATGGCAAAAGCAACACCTAGATCTTAGCAATGGTCTGACAATTGTGTCATATATGGTGGCTCCTAGGAACGTATTGGTCACATTCACCAAATTGATCTGCATCCTTCGTAATTCAGCCACTAGCTGCAAGTAAGGGTGATTACCCCTTCCCCCAATCCTTTGCTTTAGAAAATAAGAAAAAGGAAGTTACAAAGTATTGTTGCTGCCGAGCGTCAGCGAGGCAGCACACTATTCTTGACGTTGCTTCGTGCCCAGTCCTTTTTCCGAGCTATGTATAGCCGACCAAGATCTCGATTTGTTAAATTTTGCGGATGCTTGTTTGTCGGCATTACGTCATCCATATATGAGCTGATGTGACTCAGTGCGCATGTTCCGCTACCGTTCAGCTTTTTCCTCGACAGAAAATTCGCGATAAGAACAAATACATCATGTCTTTACTTTCTCGTGGAACTCAGTGGAAGTATTCATCAAGGTCATGAAGGTTTCAGTGGCCAGTCTCGAGGAAAGCAGTGCTCTTTCATGAGTTTATCAGCGCTGTTAACATGATCTCATTCCTCGTGAGAGATGTCGCTGGACAACTTTAATACCAACTGTTGTTTGTTGCCGTTGGTTAGAAGACAAGTCAAAGAACTCGTCTATTGAGAAACGTCGATCAGAAGTTGTCAGCACCACGACGGCGATGGATTTTCTAAATTGGCAAATGGCAATGCCACAACACACTAACTTGTGAACTGTCTTACAATTTCAGTGAGGAGAATATCTTGTCTAGGTAAGATATGAGTTTCTACAACTGACAACTGTGTTCCTTGAAAGGAAATTTCACGGTTGTTTTCTTCTATTTTTAGGTGTATATTGGTGTGGGTTCATTGTGTTTGCGCTGATCAACGTTCTGAACTGCGTGTGTGTATGCTGACAAATTCTGGGCTTAATGATACATTGCTGTATAATTTTATTAAAGCTCTAGATTTGTCAAAACATAATTAACCACTTGGAATTGCATTGACAGTTTTGCCACAGCATTAGAGCAAGAGACATGATTATTTCATATTTGTATATTATTGTGTGTATCCTGTCAAAACCCTTGCCATACTGTATTATGTCAGGCGATAAGTTATAGTAACTTGTAGTTTTCAATTTTATAATTAAGAAATATAGAAGAAATGTGTAAATACTGTACTCTGTCTATTGTAATTAATATTAAATTTTGGGACTTTCCAGCGTCCTTCACAGGCAACTCTGTGGGCTCTTATGGGGAAGAGGTCAGAAAAACTTGGGTGGAGTGGGCAAACTCAGGTGGAGTGGACACTCTTGGGTGGAACAGACTACATGAAGTTGCTACAGACTACATGAAGTTGCTTGTGGGTTTTCGTCCCATTTGAGGCAGCACTTCACTTGCGATAGTAATTTCTAGTATATACCTTAATTGATCGGTCTCTTGATCCAGAAATAACAATGTCACCCAAAGTATCCACACAGTAAACAGACTTAGTGTGACCAAAGAATGTTGTTAACTTAGAATAAGGTTTATCCATGATGTCCCACACTGACACCATATTTCCCATATTACCACTCACTAGCACATTATTCTTCACAACAAATCTTACAACATCGTCTTTACCACAAACAATGGATGAGATGGGCTTTGAAGCTTTTTTCTTTCCTCGATGATGGTTGAATGTTTTGATGCCATTTTCTTTGGAGATAAACAAACCACTTTGACTGAGTTGTAACCAGGGAAGGAACCTTAAGTGAAAAGGAAAATTTTGAAAAAGAAAATACATGTAAGTTGAGGAACAAAAAAAGGAGTGAGGGATAATTCTATGATAGGTTTGAGTTCTGCCAAAATTTTGAATGTAGTTTCTAACGTTTTGTTAAAGGCCCTTTGTCAGTGATAGATCCAGCTTGACCTGGTAGGGAGGGGTGCTGAGTGAGTGAGCGAAGCGAGATCAGGCCTGTGGTGTGGTGGGGTGGAATGCCACTGTGGGAACTACGGCAGGGGTCTAGGGATCCAGGGGCCAACCTGGTGGTGGGGCTGGGGGTTAGGAGGGGTGAAGCCACCAGAATTTTTTTTTATACCTATTAATACCTATGAATCATATGATAGCTAATATATGAATCATATATCTATGAATCATATGATAGCATGAAGTTTACACAGACATTGTCAGAATGAATGCGTCCTTTAATGTACTTGGATTTGTCAAGGCAATTGGCACCCCCCTTGGCCAAGGCCAGGGGGTGCACACCCTCTGCACCCCCCTGTAAGTCCATCACTGCCCTTTGTGACATTTCTTTCTGATGAAGGGCCTTCGCTCAAAACGTTAGAAACTACATTCAATATTTTCAGCACTACTCAAACCTTACTATATTTCGATTTGTATTTCAACACTGCCTACATCACACTAGTGTACTTTTAATTCTACAAATCCAGGCTCTCTGATTGGACAATATTGTTAACTCGGTACCTCTTATGAAAATCCACTAGTGTTGTCTCACAATATTGTCCTCGCACCCAGTTGAATGATAATCGACAGTAGTCTTTCAAGCTGTAGGAACAATTCCTAAAATGTGTTCAGAAATGATATGTTCTTCCATTTCCTTTTTACGGCTGTTTTCCTCACTTATACACTGTGTAGGAAGCATGGCTGCAGCCCCCCTGAAATTCTAAAATTCTAAGATGCATTTAGAGCAAAGATGTATAATTAATTGGTATTTTATAATTTTCAGAAATCTCTTAAATCTCCTCTGAAAATGCAGGAAATGCCATTCCAGAGACTCTACAACTTTCATCCACCCTAACCAAATTAAACATTCTTCCTATGCCTCTGCTAACACAAGGGGTTGGCCTGTGGCTCTCAACTGAGTTTTCTCCACTTCTCTCTTATATGCATCCTCCTTGTTCAAAGTACACTCTAGCTCTTATACAGGGCTGTAGGCAGGATTTTTTAGTCAGGGGGGCAGTAAGACTGCCCAATTTCTAAGGGGGTCCGGTGGTATGCTCCCCCGGAAAATTTTTGAAATTTGAGTCTCTGAAATGGCATTTCCCGCGATCTGACATCATATTTGAGCAAAATTTTGAACATTTTAAAACATATTTTTTAAGACACATTCTCTCATTTTTACAAAGGATTTTGTCTAAAACTACAGCATTACATATTCACAAAGACAACTACAGTCATTTGCAACTCACTTGTCACTTTTCACCAAAATGTTCATAAGTTCGTTACGAAGTTCGTTGGGAAGTTTAAAGTTCGTTTAGAACTACGCAATTGATTGCCGGCTACTAGGAACCAAGAAAGCAAGAAGTCAATCAAATGCATATGTTAAAACGAGCTTTGAACTTCCCAACGAACTTGCGAACTTCGAAATGAACTTCCGAACATTCTGGTGAAAAGTGAGTAGCAAATGACTGCAAAATAATAGTTACTCTAACAGGATAAAGCGTGAATGCAACGCGAAAACTCATTGTCAGAATTATGATATTAAATGACTAGTTAGTTCTTTATCTGTGACTCTGGGAACAAATGTGATGTGTGACATAAAAATCATATTTTGGATTTTCTCTGGGGGCAGTAGCCCCTGTCCCCCCCCCCCCCCCCCCACTATCTACGGCCCTGCTCTTATATGTCTCTCTCCACCACCTCATGTCACCCTCAGCCTTCCTCTTCTTCTCACACCTTCCACCTAGTCATTGGCCATCATCTTTCAGTAATACATACTCCAGCCATTTATTGATTGCTAATTGATAATCAAATATCAGTATATTGATTGTTCATCAATTATCAAAATCAATTGATTATCAATTGTTATTGATTGCTTTGATTGGTATTGAGTATATAAAATTTATATGTATGTATATACAGGTATCTAGGTATTTCATAAGCAACCACTCGACTGTATCCCATGACATACATTTTCGTTTATCTATTACAGTGTATCTATCATTTTTGTTTATCTATTACAGTGCAGACGTAAGGAAAAATAAAACCTATTTGTGAAATATATCAACATAAAAATGGTTTCTAAATACAGTTACCAGTACCCCTTTCTGGACGGTCCGTTGACACATTTCTTTAAAATAGGCCTCCATAAAGAATTTTGACTTGCCAGCGCATTGAAAGTTCGGCAAACCTGCGCAATACTCAGTAATGTTTGAAAATCACAGTGCCCAAAAATAACGACGAGTACATCTTCTGGCAGGTCAGTTATCACCAGCCTCGAGTCAGATCTAGCAGCATATTTGTGGCCGCTTGTCATCACGATAACTGACATTGGTAAAGCTCTTGGAGCTAATGTATAACGCCAGGATAACTTCTTCAGTGATAACCATTAAGGAATCTTTGGATGTGTACACGTTAAGGTTTTGATAAAGTTTTGTATATACAGGTTACTGAGTGAGATGCATCATGTAAACATTTCGCAATATTTGCTAGGGATCTGGGGGACGAGGTGACTGACGTCACTCCAGAATGACGTCACTCCACAAGGTTGACTTCTGGTTAACTTCAAGTTTCTGAGACCCCGTTCACACGAGTCCGGAGCGAGTTGAAAACGGCGCTAAAAAGTCACAAAACGCCGTTGCGTTCACACAGCACCGGATCGAAATTGTGTGAAAACGGCGCTCTAACCGGAGCGTTTTGAAAACGATTTCTAGACGGACCGAAATGAAACGGAACCCTTGGCGGTGTCGTGTGAACACAAGATCCGGCACTTTTTCGCTCCGCTTTAGTACCCAGTTCCTAAATTTTCGGCTCCTAACCAAACGGCTGGCGTATTTTTCAGCGATGGAAAACTTTATTTGTCTTCTCGACTCCGAAAAGCTTCTGCTAAGAACTTGTGCTGCTGTTTGAACAATTATAACACTATTGCAACAATGACTAGGCAGTGTAAATAGGAGAAGATGAAGTCAATAAGGTGAGTTCCTAACGGAAAGACTAAAATTGTAAACCTAGAATGCACTATACACCTTGGGGGATAATATTCTTTGAATTGCTTCTCGTTTCCATTTACTGTTTAAATAGCCATATCTCGTCAAAAGTGCACAGCATTGAAATACTGGATATACACCACAGAGTTCCGGTGTCGTGTGAACGCCTTCAAAGCATCGTTAAATTATGACGGATTCGTGTGAACGTAACCACATTTTACCGTTTATCTTCTACACCGGACTCGTGTGAACGCAGTCTGAGAATAGGTTCCTAGTCCAGATCCAGGATACCCTCTACCGTATTACGCTATCCATTCCACCTTCTCAGCTCAAAAAGCCTCTGCGGAGAAGGGAGGAAAAGTAGTCGAGGTACTACTCAAATCAGTAGAGCGAGACATGGATGATTTTTTTATCGCTTTCCAAAGTGTCAGTTTTATTAACCGCAGGTCATACTAGTATTTCAAAGCAATCACGAGGTGTATTCTCATGTACCACGTGATAAACATCCAATCGTTAACTCGTAACTTATCACGTGGTACATAAGAATACACCTCGTGATTGCTCAACCTCGTACCCAGGGCCTTCTGGTGATTGCTTTGAAATTGATCACCTGTGGTTTAATGAAACTGTCGCTTTGGAAGCGATGAAAACATCGTCTATGTCTAGTCGCTCTACTGATTTGAGTAGTAGTTCTCTTTTTCGTCTAGCTCTCTTGTCGACTAGCTTGGATCACCAGCACACCTGATTCCCTGCACGTCTCAGTTGTTGAGGGACCAGGCTGGCCAGGTGCATCGTTCTCTCTCTATTATGACATCAAAGTGATGTCACTGTGACGTATACAAGATATGGGCAGATTGAGATATTAATGACCTCTGATAACTGTCAACTCAATCATGGGCCATCTGCCGTTTTTTCCCAAAAATTTAAAAAACATATTTAAATATATGTATATAGGAAATACGATATTGGGTTCAACTGTAAAGATTTCAATGAAACAGAATTTGTCTTCTTTGAGTGGCAGTAAACTTGAACTTTAGTTTTGATTGTTCGTGTTTATAAAATAACCAGAATAATAATTATACCTTCGTCAGAGAGAAACGCAAAAAGTGTAAACGTTTCTCTCTGACGAAGGGCCTTCGCTCGAAACCAGTTAGAAACTGAGTTCAAGTGCAAACTCGAACTGAAAATAAATATATAGAAAATAATTCATGCGGTCGTGCAGAGATATGCACTACATATTAGTTAGTATATCTTAAACATGGACCTTGAGAAAAGATGAATCACGCAGATTGGAAGCCTTTGAGAATTGACAAATGAGGAAGTATTGGATATAGCGGGACTGAGAAACACGAAGCTTTCTGAAAACCATCAAGTACAGGCGACAGAAATGGTTGGGGCACATGCTGAGACATGATAACATGCTGCGTGACATGATTGAGGGAAGTGTTGATGGAAAAAGACTAGGTGGAGGTCAGAGAATAAAGATGTTGGATAAAGACACATCCGGTGACTAAGAACAATTAAAGCTCAGAACAGAGACGAGTGGAGGTAGATTATAACGGCCTGCTGTAATGAAAGACCTGTCATAACGACAGAAAACCAATGATGATGATGATGATGATGATGATGATGATATCTTAAAGCGTCCATGTATTATTCTGTAAAATAAAAGTAGTGTGCTGCGTAAGGCAGTGTCGAAAGAGAGTTAGGTTTGAGTACCGCAAATGGTTTCCAGTCCCCCGTTGTTGTCAACAGGACGATAATGAGCGATATTTACTCAATTTCCGTAAAGAATATCCGAATTGGACCAAACTTAAGGAGATCAAAGCTTCGCTAAATTGGATTAATATTTTTTTTGGAGAACAGTACTGTGAGAAAATTCCTTAGGGGCGAGGTTTGCATATAAGGTTCCGACTTCCGAAATAATGTCAAGCGGTCGACTGGGACTGTTCGAGGGGCAAAGCACTCCAAAAATCCCGTACACTTCGACGAAAAGTCCGCGAAAGGTCCAGCGGAATTTTAAAAATCCTTAAAAATCCCCAAATCCCCAAATATTCTTGAAAATCTATGAAAATCCATGAAAATCCATGAAAATCCTTGAAAATCCATGGAAATTCTTTGAAAATTCATAAAATCCGACTCAATTGATCAAAATCCCCAGAAAATCCAAAGAAATCTGCACTTTCTCCTACGAATTACTGCAGTACTCTATTTAATTTTTTATTTATTTATTTTTTGTTTTTTTATGTAATTTATTTATTTTTATTTTTTTATTATTTTTTTTTACTTTTTGTATTTTCATATTTGACCAGAACATGACAAATAAAGAGAAAATATCGTTAATAAGTTTCACAAAAAGTCCGCAAAAAATTCACAAAAGTCCAAAAGTCTGATGAGAAAATCCAAGGACTTTTGGAAGTCCGGAAGTCCCGGGACTGTTAATACTAAAACACGAATTTAAAATCAAGTTTTAATTTTTTGAAATAAGGCATTTATATACTTTCAAATATAATATGGAAAATGTTACTGTCATCATATTGATTTGGCCAGGAAACAGATTGTATAATAAATGCCATCAAATAAACATGCAAGCAGGGGCGTCGGAGCGACACTAAAAGTGGGGCCTCCCGGGAAATTTTCAAATATAGAGTCTCTGAAATGCCATTTCCTGCATTTTAGGACAAGGATTTACAGAATTCTAAAGGTCCACAAAAGGTCGTAAAATACTCAAAAGACAACACTTTTCCGGACATTGAATATCTGCATTCAAATTTCTTTATTATATCTTTATTCAAAGTCGTGGGTTAGCCAGGGTTAGTGTATTGTGTTAGGTCAGGCTTACAAGAGGTACATTTAAAAACAGAATTCAATGTATAAACTATATGGTATGTATAAACATTGTTTTCTTGTTGATTTTATTAACCATAACTTTATTACTGGTCTTGTTTTGACTGGCCTTGTTAAAAAGTGTGTGTGTGTGTGTGTGTGTGTGTGTGTGTGTGTGGGGGGGGGGGGCAAACATATTCTGCCCCCCCCCTCCAAAAAAAAAAAAAAAAACAAAAAAACCCAACAATAAAACAACAAACAAACCCCGACGCCCCTGCATGCAGGATTCTCGAAAAAAATGTCAAGCTATTATATCACGTCCATAACCAGCTCCACACGTGGGGTCAAGAACGACAAGACTTCATTTGGGCAGGTCGTCTTTCGGTGTCCTTCAGGTTTTCAAGTGTTGAACCTGAGTAGCAGTCACGCTCGTTCTATATATTATAAGGTTATATGGCTTTGTTAAAATGACCCCGAAGTACGCTCTTTTTGGAAACTATATTTCAATGGCTTTTTCTAAAATTTGAATGTGGATAGATCAAGATAATAGCTAAACATCTACGACTACGTTTATTTCTCGGCCTGACGCCAATAGGCAATTCCAGCTTTTAATTTATACGCGCAGGGGGGGATGGGAAGTAAGGTATCATATTGCTGATTATGCTGAAAAAAATTAAAATGGCGGCCGTGTAAACATGGAGTGATAGCTTATACTTGTAAATATTGAAATATTTCGGTTGTTTAATGGATGGTACAAACTCAACGAAGGATTCTCAAATAATTTGGACAAGAAACTTAACTGGTTTTCCTAATTTGACCCATGAAATTTTGGAAAAACACCTCGTACTTAACTCGAGCGTGGCTGACAAGCAGCCCAAAAGAGCAACACGGCACAAAAAGCTTGGATATCAACTGTTCAAGTCAGGATATGTGAATGGTATTGTGGTAAAACCAGATATAAAGATGGGCGATAAAACATGTTTTCTCGTTCGTGCTAGGGTGAACGCTCAAATGAAGAAGATTGAGTACATGGTTTATGTACATATCTTGCAGAGTTCCGGAAATGTTTCTTATGCAAAGTGTCAATGTCCAGCAGGAAAGGGAGGTGTTTGTAAACATGTTGCAGCAGTTCTGTTTCAAATATTGGAATTTAAAGAACTTGAGCTGTCAGAAGTGCCTGATGATATATCTTGTACCGAGAAACTACAAAAGTGGAATGTACCTGCAACTGGGAACGAAATGAAAGGTGCTGCTCTTTTTGAGGATTTACTTTTTGAGCAAGGAGGCTTTGAAAAAGACAGGAAAGGCAGAAAACGACCTCTTGTCAAAGGCAAACGAGAAGGATATAAAGCAGCACCTAGCTTTGCTGAAAAGGTTTTAAAGGAAGATATAAAAAGACTGCGCAATGGCCTTGCTGAAAATGATATAAACTCTCCCCTTGTTGGTGTGCTTGATGATAACGACTGCAATCCTTTCGATTATGAACTTTGGCATAGCAACTTACCATCAAAATTAAGAATTGAATCTAAAAGAAAAGTGATCAGTGGTGTAAATTCAGAAAACGTCAGAGTTACTGTTCTTAATGGTCTTACTGAAACTCTAGACTTTAACATTCTTTCTCAGACTGAACTTGCACAACTAGAAATGAAAAAACTGACTGTTGATTTGAAGAAAAGCCAAGATATTGAGAGAAACACTAGAGATCAAGCTGATTGTCCAGAGTGGTATTCTGAGCGAAAGCAGCGATTGACATCATCAAACTTTGGATCAGCAATGAACAGAAGGGAGTCAATTTACCCCAAAACAATTGTTGAAAAAGTACAGAAATCCTCTACTACAGCAACAGTTTCAAAAAGCTGCAAATGGGGCCGTGAAAATGAATCAAATGCACTTTTAAAATATTATGAGCAAAAAGAATCTGAAAATATTCCCATACAAGTTTGTGGATCTGTTGGTCTGGTGATTAATCCGAAATGGCCATGGTTAGGTGCTAGCCCAGACGCACTGGCTTGCAGCTCCCAGGAATTATCTCCGTATGGTGCAGTAGAGATCAAATGTCCTTCGTCAAAGATTGATATGACTATAAGTGAAGCATGCGAAGATGGAAAGTTTTATCTTCACTATTTAGAAGGTAAACCTGTGTTGAAAAGGAAGCATGTCTATTTCTTTCAATTACAAGGAATTATGGCAATTTGCCAATTAAACTGGGTAGATTTTGCTGTATATACGGTCAAAGACCTTCACATAGAACGTGTTTACTTTGATCAAGCAAACTGGGAAAGCAACATGCTACCAAAGCTTACCCGTTTCTATTTTCAATATTTGATATAAATCAAATCATACTGATATAAATAAAATAAATTATAATTTATGTTATATTTATATTAATCTATTACAGAAGCTTATTAAATAAATTAATTCAGTGAATATTGTTAATAAATAGTAAATGTGTTCAAGAAATTATTTATATTGTAAATATATTTAACATTACTGGTACTCAATATATAATATTCTAATAAATGATTATATATATTACATTGGGCCATAGTATTTACATTATGTAATTTATTACAATGTATTCATGGATCCAGCATAGGCCACAGATGAGACTAATAGAAGCTGTAGGAAGATTTTGTGTGTGCCTGAAAGACAAATAAAATTCTCAGTGTTTTGAGTGAAAGCCCTTCATGGGGGAGAAATTAGTAGACACTCGCTCGATAATTTTATTTGTCTTTTCATGCACACACAAAATCTATCTAAAGCTTCCATTGGCAGATATTAGTTTTATGACCAACTAAGTTGCATTGTGACCTAATGGGTTAAAATATTTTCTCAGAAAATGTAACTAATGAGTAAATTCAACATGCACTCAATGAGATTGAGCTGACACAACAAGAGGTTTAAAAAATAAGGTAAGATAGCTACAAACAATCCATATCTTGTTGATATCTGCTGCCATACTTAGAGGTATTACCTGCTGTAAAATTCTGAAATTTTTTATCTTCTCTATTGCTCTCTCCACATGTATCCTTTCCTTAGCAATCCTTCTTGTCTTCACCTCATCTTCAATGGATAGCTGATTCTGATCTTTCAAGAAAGGGGGGATGTTTAATGTGACTCCATCTGGCAGACAATCCTCAATAAGAAAACCTTTATCTGCCATAATCTGATCTCCTTCCTCTAGCAATTTAAGAATCCCACAATCCTTTGTTAGCTCTTTATCTGATGTCCTCCCAGCATAAAGTTCTGACACAAATGTGAGAGTTCCTGCAGGTGAAATGCTGACAAGTCCTTTGGCAGTGTTGTGGTGCTTATACGAGGAGAATGTGACTCATTGAGTAACTGGTGCAGATGGCATCTCAATAAACATCTCCGTGCAGTCAATGACTACCCTTGTCTGGGGAAAATTTTCCTTGAAACTTGCTGGCATTGTAGCATCAACATGTTTTCTGGAAGGCCAAATAGGAATCGATCGTAATCTTTGATATAGGAAATCCAGCCAAGTTATCCATATATTACTGACTTGCGACACAGAAATGTTGTATCTTGCAGCAAGGTCTCTCTCAAGCAAACCACATCTTAATTTGGTAAGAACAAGAAACAATTCTTCCTCTGGGCTTAGGGATCGTTTGCGGCCACGTTTTTTCTGCTCTGCAGATTCAATCTTGCCATTCTTGGACCCTGCATATGATAGTTTCGTACATGCAGGGCTAAGGTAATTGTAAAAAACTTTAAATCTGTCATAATTTTGGAAACCAGTGTAAAATTCAAAGTCAGTATCAGAGCTTTTAAAACGGTCAACTGAGAATGAGTTGCGTTTAAGATCATCTTTAAGTGAAGTGGTATCCTTTTCATACTTTTCTTTCAAGTTGGCCAACTCGTCTTCTAGACGTTGTACTTTATCCTGAATATTCTCCTCGATTGGCTCGATATTTTCTTGCTGCGGTGATTGTACTTCGTTGACTTTATCTACTTCAGTTGCATTGTTAATTTGGTCTGTGTTCTTGCTTAGTTCTACGAGAACTGTTCTTTGATGAAGCAGGTTTGGCGTTTGATCTGCATGAGTTGGTAGGTTGTTTAAGTAGGTCTTTTTACCATCAGGGAAATGTTCTGAACACACACGATGATGGTCGTTTGGCGTGAATGCGCTCCGTCCTATCCTATGTATCCATGTATTTCTCAACCTTTGGTCTTTAGGGAATCTGTGAAAAGACAAGGATGGATTTCGTCTCGTACTATTGCCACAACCAGGGATACAACAAGCTGTACCACCACCTCGAGCTTTTTTCTTCGGAAGTGTTTTAATAATTCCGTCGCAAGAAGGTTCAGATAAAGTATTTGTCGACGTTGAGCTTACTATTTCATCCATTAAGTCGGAGAGACCATCAACAACAACCACAACGTACCTTGACCAGGCATTTGGAGTAGTTATAAACAAAAAAACAACCGAAATATTTCAATATCTACAAGTATAAGCTATCACTCCGTGTTTACACGGCCGCCATTTTAATTTTTTTCAGCATAATCAGCAATATGATACCTTACTTCCCATCCCCCCCTGCGCGTATAAATTAAAAGCTGGAATTGCCTATTGCCTGGCGCCAGGTTTGGTTTGAAATTGACGTTTCTCTCTGACGAGGCGCGAAACGTTAGACTCCTACGTTCTTTGTTTCGGCAGTATATCTAACCTTATATATCCATTGTTGTTTCAACACTACCTACACAGCACGCTACTTTTATTTCACTGTTTGAAATTGTACATGACGGCTTAATTAAGTTATTGTATCACGAGTCTAGAAGTTTTGTCAGTGATGTTTCATCATCATCTTATGGGAAAACTTGGGTGGAGTGGGCAAACTTGGGTGGAGTGGGCAGGGGGGGGGGGGGGGTCACATAGGCCACAGACTGCACAGAGTTGCCTGTGGAGTAGGCTAAAAGTTTTCGTCCCATTTGAGGCGGCACTTCACTTGCGATAGTAACTTCTAGTATTTATTTGTTAAACTGCTCAAGTCCAAAAATGGAGCATTGTCGCAAATGTCCTCGGAAGAATTTCAAAGTTTCAATTAGTACTGACGTCACTGTTGTCAGTTGTCATCACAAATGCTTTATAGACGTTTCTTTTCATCGCTAATACATGATAAAATGCACGACTTTTAATTGTGATATAAATGGTTCAAAATAAAACGCTAGATTGAAATCTTAGGCTATTAAACGTACTTTTCACTTTTTCTGAAAGAGGGAGACATTGAGATTTTCGGTATTGTGGTGTTTTTGGCGCGGTATTTTGTTCCATTCAAGCAGCTTGGGTTTTCATTAAATTTTTGACGCGGTATTGCGGTTTGGAATGCCCCCCCCCCCCCAATGTCTCCCTCCTGAAAATTGAAAATAATTACATTTACTTTGTTCCCTTTGTTTCATGCCGCATTTATACAATTCAAAAGGAAAGTTCGAAAGAAAGAAATGTCGGTTCGCCATTGTGTAATATATTACATGTATCTAATATGATATGAATAATATGACTTAATATGAGTATTATTATATGACTGTGCCTGAGATTGTGGATGACAAAACACCAAGGGTTCAATTAAACCAGAGAGGAATTTACAGTGAATATTAGCCTACCTCCACACATATCCGGATTTTTTTGAAAACGCAACTTTTTTTATCCGTTTTCAAAAAAATCCGCGTCCACACGAGAACAGGAAAACGGCGTTTTCAAAAAGTTTCACTTTGAAGACCGTCTTCGAAAAGTTCCGTTTTTAATAACCGCTTCATCGTTTACGTGTGGCCGGAAGGACAATCCGTAACAAAAAAGTTGCGTTTTCAAAAAAATACGGATACGTGTGGACGTAGCCTAAATCGTATCGTCAATTTTCGATTTACTTTTGCTTAAAATGTCTGTACTTTGTTAACTCGACAGTTGATTAGCCCTATCCACTGCATGGGCAGAAATGCAAGAAATTGCATTCATTCCTGCACAAAAAAAGTTTGAGCTGGGATAATCCATTTCGAAGTTTGACACTAGCTGTAGATGACCGAAGCTGATTCCAGTGGCGTAGCCAATCCGCGTCAATGATGTCATTCATTCTACTGCGTTTCCCATGCGTGATTTGTGTACTCGTGACTCTAAAGAATCTATACCGCACGCTATATTGTAAATATTTAATTTTCGTATTTTATAATCTTCAGAATTCTACAAATTCTTTCCCTAAAATGCAGGAAAATGGCATTTCAAAAATCCCTAAATTTCAAAAATTTCTGGGGCATGCTACCCCCTTCTTTAGAAATGTCATTTCGTGCCCGCCCAATTGGTCAACCCTGGCTACTCTTTGTAATAAACCGCCGAGAACTTTCTGATATTGATAATTATGCTTATAAAGACGTACCCCTCTGTGATTCTACAATACACGCTCAGCTGTATTTCTAATCAGCGGGGGTCAATTGCCTAATAAATTGCATCCTTTTGAGCACCATTTATGGGAGGTAATGATGCACATAATTCATGACAAAGTTTCGCTGTTGCACTTACAGAGTAATCATTTCCATGCGGCAATCTTTGCATGCCAAAACATAAGCCTATTGCGAGCGACATTTGCTCAAACGAGTTTGCGCTGGCGCACTTGCCACTTAGTGTCATTTTACTTGCGTAATCATATATACTGAAACATGAAGCTGTGTTATAAGGCGACGAGACTTGACATATTGAACACTGTATATGTGTGGAAATATAAATACTTTCTTTCTTTGCTTTCCTGATGTCTGATCCTCGTCTCGGATGTGTTCTGTGTGTTCACAGACATAGTTATTGGTCAGTAATGTCGCTGGCAAGTATCTTGATATTATATACACTTACAATCGCACACGCCGTTAATAATAGTTGTGTTCGAGGTTGTGTTGATATTTAATACCTGAAGGCTGAAGAGACTCGACATATGAACGCTGTGTAAGTCGTGTTTTGTTATTGCAAATTGTGTTTTCTATCGGAGAATTGGATTGTGTTTTGACTTTTGTCTGTGACCAATGTGTTTAATAGACTTTAGATCTTAGCACTGCATAGCACTGTGATTTTGCAGTAGCCCAAGTGAACGCCTGACCAGGCGTCTTGTATTGTAGCTATAGTCAGCTAGATCAATTAACAATGCCTTGCACAATGCCCAGCAAGTATTTGCTCATTAACAAACCAAATTTTGTTGAGTAATTATACTAAATATAGTACAATACTTGCAAACACTTACTGGTTTATACAGACTTCAAAGAAAGGATTTCCATACGATTGCTCATGTCCTTGTTCCTTCTCATTTTTTTCCAAAACCTGATAAACGCCGCTGAAGTCGGGATCATTGTCTAACCTTTTCAATCGCGAAATGACGGGGTCTGAGTTGCGCGGAAATTTAAAATTTCCCCCCCAAAATGACCGCAAGGGCCCAGGCTTTGTGAATCTGCGTGTACATTTTAACTTTACGCATGGCAAAACGGGGTTACGACGCTTTAAACGCGGGTCGCAGGCGCATTCACAGTAATTTTTATACTAAACAATGCAATGTTACGCAACTTTGAGGCAAAAGTGACCGGGTTTTTTTTAACATCCAGAAGAAAGATTTACGACAAGAAATAGCGCTATAACACAAGGAGTCCCAAGCCGAGTGTACAAATTAAGAATGTTTTATATAAAGCGAGAAATGAGGAATTTTAGGGAAAAAAGCCATGTTTTCATTGCGCGATTGTATTACGCGATGTCAGCGTGACCTGACACCTGATACTTCTGACCTAATGGCATTACATGTTTTGCCATGTTCTGTTGGATACATAAAATCTTGATCTATCAAAGGGAGCGGAATGTTTCGAGTGCAAATCGTCAAAAACAGCAAAGTGTCCCAACAATTTTGGCCAGAATTATAATTATGGTACTTTATAGCCTCGGTGATTAAAAAAGCTCTTTATCAGGGATGTCGTCCAAAAGCCCAAAAAGGTCAAGAGTTTTGCTTGCGGCAGTTCATCACCTAGTTTGAGATGTTCTAAAATTAATTACCCACGCTAAGTTTTCTTTAACTTTGGGCGGTGAGAAGATTAAGATTAGGCTTTATAGTATTTTATACGTTGTTAGCTAAGTAGCTTATTAATTAGTTAGATCGCATACGGCCGATCTTCGGTTTTATCCTAATAATTCTCTTAACCAAGGAACAGTAATAAGATTTTAAAGATTTTTTATTTTTTGCTGAGATTTTCAGAGGATTTTATAAAATTTCCAAGATTTTCTTCGAATTTTATGAGAATTTCCGAGATATTCTTAGAATTTTTAAATGAGATTTTCGAGATTTTTTAGAATTTTATGAGATTTTCCGAGATTTTTTTTTGGAATTTTTTAAAATTTCTAGGATTCTAAAAAAAAAGAGATTTTTTTGAAATTTCGGAGAGATTTTTGCAAAAGTGTACGAATTTTTTTCCCGAGTGATGGTACCCATTTGTTTCGCTTTATGATGAGTAGAACTGAAGCAAGTTGTACCGCGATAGACAGAGAAGATTCCTCTAGTCCGAAGTTACTATACTAAATGTTCTTATGTTTACGATTCGCGAAAAACGTCGGAAATTGAAGCCCGCGTGGAGATATTTTCCAGACTTATCTTATTTTACGACGTAAGGGCGCGTTTAGGGAAGGGAACTGGAAATGACAGATTTACACCTGATCGTAAAGTCAAAATTGAACCTGTTCAGATTGAGCAGAACGTTGGGACAATCTCTCTTTTATTGAACCACCGTTGAACAAGAGGAGATAGCCAACTGGATGTTTCACAAGCTTTTTGAATACTTTGGGACGGTGTGGTTATGTTAAGTTTCCTGTCGTGAGCTCAAGTGGTGTGTTTTTTAAACGGAATTGTTGTAAATATATATCTAAATTATTCGATCTGTCAACGGTCCAAGGAAGGCGTACAATTCTTTCTATTCCTCGGCACTTCAAGAAGCCCTTGGTAAGGAATTGGTCATTTCTCAATTACAGCATTGTTACAGGAAAAGACAACAAAACCAGTCTTAGTCGACGTTGCTTTTGGTTTTAGGTGTTTCAAATGGACTTTGCTTGTTGACTTCATGCGGTAAAGTGAGCAGCTGAACCCTGTCGGGTGGTCTTTGAGAAATAGAAAATTGAATATCGTACGGCAATTTGCACATCTATTCACACGTTATCTCGAGATCTAGACCGGCTTGTCTGGACTTTATCACGCAGTAACCGAAGCATTAAAGTTCTAGAAAGGCAACTCGTGGCAAAGTCGAGCTTTGCCTCGGTGTTGTTTTGACCGTTAAACGATTTACAGACACAGTGACTCGACTTGGCCTCGTTGACACGGACACGGGAGACGAGCGTGGTATCGGCCCTGTGATTGTGTTAAAAAACACGATATGGCGAGAGGGCACGAATATGAATTCCAACTATGAGACAAAGGTATTTCATGTTCATACCGAAGGAGACCGATTCGGTTTCACGTTAGCTGGTCAGTTTCCCTGTCAGTTGGTGAAAATACAACATGGCAGTCCGGCCGAGAAGGCTGGCTTAAAATCGGGGGACGAAGTTATCGAGGTCAATGGTGTTAATGTAGAAGACTTGAAGCACGATTGTGTAGCCAGCTTTATTGCTCCTTTATCAGCTGGAATAACTGAGTTACGGATCCGACGAACTGTTAGTTGTCCTTGCGAGCGCACGGTCGAAAGAACTCGAGATGTACAGAAATATGTCTCGGAAGACAGAGTTCTTAATCTTTCGAAGATCGTCGATCGTGTTGTCGAAGAGTTCAAACGCCCTGCGACTCCCATTAATAATACGCCTTCTCCGACAATGCGAAAAGGTCTCGACCTTAATAATGGCAGTGATCTAGCGAGTGACGAAGAACTGAGAGCAAGCTTTGTACTGGATACGACCAGTTTACATACCACTGGCGCTGCGAACATTTCAACACCTTTGAAAGCATCGAACTTCGCGCAAAATACCGAGCATGTGGCCCAAAAACCGTCGAAAATCGAAGCCGTTGTGGGCTATCTCGGTTCAATTGAGCGGCCAGCGGCCACAAGAATCACTTCCGACTCGCTCGTCGCTCGTTTGTCGATGAAAACAAAAACCCCGGCGCTTGTACTATTGGAGGTCTCGTCTAATATGGGGTTATGCCTATCGAATTCGAGCAAACAACTCATTATGACGTACCCTATAAATTCTTTGATGTACGCTGGGATTTGCCCTGAAAATAAACAAGTGATCGGGCTGTTCACGAAGCATTTAAACATGGAAGGGAGAAACAAAGTGATTAACGACGGCGACGTCGCAATTACTTCCGATTGCAACTTAAATTGCTCTTGTCATTTGTTCATGATAGAGCCTAGTTTAATTCGACATCCAAACCACAAGTCTTTGACGGATCGATTTCAGCTGCGCTGCGTTCCTGACCCGGGCACCGGAAGCTGTCAACAATTCCCGACCTCATCTGCTGCTATTCTGAATACGTTATCCGCCTATTTGAAAGGTTCCTCGACGGCGCAAATTGCGTCAACGGAGCGCCACCGTCTAAATGTGAGTTTGTCTGGTCGTCAAGTGGCAGACTCGAAGCAATCGGGGGTTATTCTCGTCGAGGAATCATGTAAGGACGATCCTTGTTCAACTAGCCCTTGGTGTCAAGCAGAGCAGGGTGATACTGATAGTCAACATGGACAAGTTCTGTGTCTTCATTTGCAACCTCTTGGCCATGGTTGTATGACAAAGGAGACAGAAATGGATTGTAAACGACAAGGGGATTACAGTAGTGGGATTAGGAGTATAAACCGACCTACCACTTCCCAGAAGTCCACTTCAGTTAGTTTCATTTCAACCACTGGAACTACTTCTTCCCATATTAACCATGTCCAATGTACGTCAACTGAGGAAAGGTTCAAGCTGGACAAATCTGGGCCTAAAGATTTATTGAAACCCCCTAATAAAGGAAAGGAGAGCCGTGGAGGCCATAAGACACTTGTCCATCGCAGGTCACAATCGTTAGCGAGTTCTGTGGCAAATACCTTACAAGCTGTTTCTGCTATACAGTCTCTTGAGGTAAGAGTATATATTTATCTGCTATATTTCTGTGAGTATCTACTATATGTAGAATTGACTTTTATATCTATATTTTATATCTATGTCACTACATTTTGTACTAACTGTAATAAACATTGGTATTGATCACTCTAGCATCGTAATAACTATAGCTGTGGTGAACACATGAGTATTTCTTCAGTGTGCTTAAAAATAGTACACAAATGGGAAATCAATTGCATATAAATGGCAGGAAGTGACACTTATAGTTCCTGTATTTAGAAAGTTACCATGGGGAATACAATATATCTGTTATGTTTTGTCTTATACAGATATCCTACATGTCAATAACTCTAAAATATAATTTTTTTACTATAGTTTATCTTGTAGATACAGTAAACATATATTTGTGAATTATAATGTGGGTTTTGGGATCTTATAGCGATTAAATGATTATTGCATAAGGACTATTGTGTAATATTGGTGTGGTAGAGTTTTTTATTTTATCCATAAAGGCTTTTAATCTTTCCCCTATTGAGAAGAATATTTTGTGTTTAAGGGTGTTATTAGTCAACTAAGGTAATTTGTGGCTTGAAATCATATCAATGTCCAGTATTATAATTGAATAAACTTAAAAAATCTAATTTTATAAATATACTGCCTGTATAACTCTACAGAACATTGAGCTATATAACAATATTTTATTTACATGTAAAAAAGATGTACTGTATTTGCCTCAATTGCAGTACAGTATTAGTAGAGGTACTTGGTATTTATCGCTGAGCTATTAGTATGGCTGAAATTTATGCTGAAACCCAAGCTAATGATTGACTAAAGTTTAATTAAAAACTGTTTTTCCAATGAGCTGATTGAACAGCTGTACAAAGCTTGACCTTTTGCATATGTTTATGTCAACTGTTATAAAGATGTTCAGTTGCTGTGTTGAACCAGTGTTGTAGCCAAATACCCAAACCTACAGATTATGTAGTAGATTGATGAAGACTCAAGTTTTAATTGACATTTTAAAACATTTATCATGTGGGCTAAAGTAAGTCATCGTGTAGTTTTAACGTACATAATGTATACACAGTTTTGTAGTTGTGAGTGGCTTGACTTTAATAATTTATCCTTCTTGCTGACAGCAAAATTAATGATCATCTGTCATCGGGAGTTGAGCATAAACCTAAGAGATATATAATGATTTCTTCAGCTTTGCTTATGGAATTAAAAGTATTTTAGCAAAGCAGAAAAACAGATATTTTTTAGTAATTAACCTTCGGCAGTCGTATACAGTTGTCAAGTTTGAATATCAATGACAGGCCATTATGTGATTGTTTTCCAATCTGTACATATAAAACCCTCATTTATAAACAAAGTTTATACTTTGATAAAAATAGTCTGTTTCTGTTCAGACTTTAGAACTATATATGTATCTACATACAATATATTAAATTAAATAATTACCCAAGCAACAATTACTACTGACCAGAAATATTTTTTATCTCATACTCAGTGTTGTGGTTTCACTTTAATTTTTGTTTGAATTGGTTACGGTAATTTCCTTGTGTTTTATGCTTCATGTACAGTTTTGTATTTCTTGTACATTATTAGTGTTAGAGATGTTACAACGTACTGTACATGTACTTGTATTAGTTTTCTTTTGAAAAGTTTACTTTGAAATAAATTATGTTGACAAGATTATACATGTAAGGACTAAGGTGCAGATAAAATTTGTTGAAAGATAAATACATAATGTGAACAACTGGGAGCTACCTTAGTTGTAATTTTCTGTTGGTTTTTTATTTTGTGTTATTTACATCTAATTCACATAACCTTATTTCAATTCTCTATTAAATTCTGTAATAATTTTGTATAAGTTATAGATTTTGTTTCTGAGTAAAACGTTTTTGAATTTTACACATGAAAGCAAGTTCATTAGGAGCAATTTATATTCATTTTAGAGGTGTGGATTGAATTGGATGTTTGCAATCTGACAATTGGTCAATTAATATCCGAAGTTCGAATTGGATCTGAAATTTTTCTATCCAATTCAACCCTAGATTGATAAAAAACCACGCTTATTTGATCTAATCCAAATAAATCTAGAATAAATTATATTTTCAAATTTCTTTTTTCTCTAGTGTTATTCACAGAGTGACTTCCGAATTGGTAAGTAATTTATTGACATCATCTTTAATATTAGTAATAAGCCAGGTGCACGATGAATTTGATGGCATTATGTGACAAATTATTATGATAATACTTTGCCAGTATCATGGCACTAATAGACAAAATATGCAAATGTGGCAACTGTAACTGTTAAAAGAAAATTATTGTCATACAACAAACAACAACCCAGAAGACATAAACTGGGTCTGGGTAACCGAGTTTAAACTTTGGTTGGATTTCAGTGAACAAAAAAGACTTGGCTACGAAAGTACAAAAACACAACAACCAAAACAATTCGCTGGCTTGTGAAAGGATCTAATGCTATGTTATGAAAGAAATGGCTCATGGTTTAGTGTGCTCCATCGAGGCTACACCTCAACCAACTCTTACGATTTTTTCGTGCTCTCCCAATTTCCTGTGTGCATCCATGACTCGATGGAGCACGCTAAACCATGAGCCACTTCTTAAATATATATATATATATATATATATATATGAATAAATATATGGAAGAATGAATATATATATACAATGGAATTAGATTATGAGTTAAAATGTGTTATGTTGTTACAAAAGGAAAATTTTTAAAATCCCAAAAGTGTATAAGAAATTAAAAAGACAAATGTTAAAAAAAGGAAAGGTTGATACACTGTTAAAATAAGAAATCTGCTAGTTCAATACATTCTTCACTTGAATTAATGTTAAGGGTTGCCTGTTTGATTGATTTGTATTTTTATGCTTTGAGGGGCTCAGAATGGTCACAGGGATATTCTTGTACATCCATATGCAACTGCAGTGAACTCGTGTAAACCTGTGTGTTGTTTTTAGGCAATGGTAATCATCCAGTGTTTCATGCCTCATCAGCCAATATGGTTGCATGCAACAATGCTCTTGATGGAAAAGTTGCAAGATGGGCTGTGGGTTTTGATCGTCTACTAGAAGATAAAACTGGCATGGACATCTTTAGAGTATGTAGAAATATACGAAAATACGAAAATGTACATCGCCCTGTTTTGACGTGTTTCCTACATGCAATGGAAAGTGGTTCTACCCCTACTAAAATGTTTTCAATAGTCTGTTTAACTCCAACTTCCAAAAATAGCACTTGCATAGCAATTTAGCCTGAATATAATTACTTCCCGAATTACATCACCAGTCAAAAAATTCACCGGTGAATTTTGACGCACTGCAGGTGGGAAAAGTCATTTTCAACAAGGAAAAAGGTCAAAAATGTTGAAAGGTCAAAATGTTTGAAAAGGACTTTGAGTACAAACTAAGTACAAGACTACAAGTCCCCATAGTGCTGGATGCTACAAATGTAATCTTTCTCCAAGGTTTTTGATAATGGAAAATTGACGTTTCGAGCAGAGCCTTTCATCTTATTTTTCACATGCCTCGGTTTCCTTTGTTCTTTTAGGGGAATATATTCAATGGCCCCTGGCAAAACAATAGATTAATATTCCCCTCTAATTTTCCCCTCTAAGGCTCTAATATTCCCCTCTAAAGCTCTAATCTTCCCCTCTACCATTCCTCGCTATAATATTCTCCTCTAATCTTCCCGTCTAATATCCCCTGCACCACTCCTCTTATGAAATCCTGTCAACCTCGCCATGTGAAAGACAAGTACGTTATTTTGGGTAAGGCCTACCCCCAGGGACCAACATTGCATAGTGGGGGGAAGGGGGGAGGGTAGACTTGTGGGTGTAGAGGAAGACCTGTGATGGTGGTTTGGAGCAAGCGACAAAAAGAGTTTATGATGCCGTCAGAAATCGCGCTCCAATGGAAAATGTCCCAATTAATTATTCTATGATTGTAGCTGTTTCTTTCTGATTGTGTTACTCATTTTGTGTCTTTCTGTAGTCTTTCCTGCAGAAGGAGTATAGTGAAGAAAACTTAATTTTCTGGTTAGCTTGTGAAAAGTACAGGACAATAGAAGATAAGAATGAGGTTTGTGATGGCCACCATTTTTTTGCCAAATATTCCGTTGATGACACGCAACATTTTTGAAGCGTTGCGCAAAGTAGAATTGGGCTACTATTTGCAATGACAGCAACGCTGCAACAGACTTTTTGAACTACTGCACAATGTTGCACCCTTGCAACATGTCTCATAGAATTTGCGCAATTGGCCATCATAGCTGTGATCCGTTGTCTGAACTGTGTCGTATGGCGGCTGCCTAGAGCGCCTTTGGTATGCCTTGACACAGCCACGTTGATCTGCGTCCTTCGCAATAATTCAGCCGCTGGCTGCAAGTAAGGATGTAGCCTAGTACCCTGGCCCAATCAAAGAATATGGGCCAGGTAACCACTAAAGACTTCTGCTTTCCTATTGGTTGAAATTTTGCGCGTTTTTAGTGGCTATGAGTAAAACTGCAATCGTCATAAGTGGATTTAGCCCTGATGACACGAGAAAGAGATCAGTGGTACCTGGCCCTTATTTCTTTTGCCCCCAGTCCTTTATCCTTTGTAAATATTTGCAAGAAACATTGCGGAGTGTGGGAGTCTAGTTGTCTCGCAACACCAAGGGTACTGAGGTCATCGTTGCGAGACAAGTTTCGCGAACCATTCTATAGGCTTGTTTCCACTCAGGAAATTTTTCCACAGGACCGGAACGGATAGGGAAGTTTTCTTTGTCTTGTGAGCTCTCGGTCGAAACGAATGACTTTAACACAAAAGAAACGTTCGTGTCCGTTCGTGTCCGTTCCTGTCCTGCGGAATATTTTCCTGAGTGGAAACTTGCCTTACGTTACATGCTGACCAATTGTCAAGGTCATGACGAGACAAGTTGCAACGATCGCTAATCAAAATAGAACTCGATTCTACTTGCCGCAACATGTCTTGTGGCCATTGCACAACATGTTACACACTCTCACAACGACACTACGATAGGTGTGTGCTGTTAGGGAAACATGGGTGGCGTGTGCTGTTAGGGCGCTGCCTCTCACCACTGTAGTTAAGCCCAGTTAGACGGGGTTAGTACTTGGATGGGTGACCGTCTGGGAATAACCCCGTTCTCGAACTTGAATTTCACGTGAGTAGAGTTTAGTTAGTCTCTCTGTGCTTCGAGGGTTTTTCGCAGGGTTCTGCGGTTTTCCTCCCTCCGTAAAATCAACACTTAGGTCTTAGCTTATGTCGTGCACTTTAATCATGAGCCTCTGCCTCTGGCTCGGATGATTGGGCAACCACATCCTGTGTTTAACGACGTTAAATAAATCATTACTCATTACCCTTGATCATGCAACTTCAGCCATCGCTAGACAAGTTGACTAAACGAACAACTACATACATAGTGTAACACAACCTATGTTCTATAATGATGGTTGCTTTATGGTCCACAGCTCAAGACGTCTGCTGAAGATATCTATGAAACACACTTGAAGGCGTGTGCGACGCTGCCGGTCAACGTGGAAAGCAAAGCAATACGGGACGTCGAAGAACAGCTTGAATGTCCAACAATGGAGTTGTTTAAAGCACTGCAACACCAGGTTAGATGGGTCTAGAACCTTGTCACCTTTTGTGGGATCAGTGGTGGGAATAAGAGAAAGCAAAGGAAATAATGAAGTGAAAGTGAAGTGAAGTGAAGCTGGGAAGTGAAGTGAAGTGAAGTGAAGTGAAGTGAAGTGAGGTGAGGTGAGGTGAGGTGAAGTGAAGTGAAGTAGAAGTAGAAGTAGAAGTAGAAGTAGAAGTAGAAATAGAAGTAGAAGTAGAGGTGAGGTGAGGTGAGGTGAGGTGAGGTGAAGTGAAGTGAAGTGAAGTGAAGTGAAGTGAAGTGAAGTGAAGTGAAGTGAAGTGAAATGAAGTGAAGTGGAAATGAGGTGAAAGTAGAAGTGAAATGAAGTGAAAGTGAGGTGAAAGTGGTAATGAAGTGAAGTGAAGTGAAGTGAAGTGAAGTAAAGTAAAGTGAAAGCAAAGCGAATCAAAGCAAATGAACAATGGGGAATAGAAGTAAATGAGAGATTAAAAGGACGAAATGTAGGCAAGGTAATGGAATTAATAGAATACGTGAGAAAAGGAAAATAATATAAAGAATTACAAAAACCTGGAAAAAGAAAGAAATTTTTACAACTAAAATCTACGTTTCGTTTAATCTCTTGTTTCTTGCCTTCGTGAAGGTTTATACGCTGATGAAGTTTGACAGCTACACAAGGTTCTTGAAATCTGAGTTATATCAGCAGTGTTTGGTTAATGAAATGGAAGGCAAACCACTTCCTATTGAGCAGGTTGAAGAGTCTAAGAAAGAAGAGGAGGGTACCAGTACGTTGAAACGAATGGTGAGTGAAGAACAGAAAAGTGTTAGCGTGTTTCATTTTTTTAGTCCACCTACCGTAGAATCCCGAAAGTAACGGCCCCCCGAAAGTAACGACAAATTTGAGATGTCTACAAAATTTCCGAAAGTAGCGCCTCCCCCCCCCCCCTCCCCCTGAAAGTAGCGGCCCCCCGTACACGCGTAAAAACGCACAACTTGTTCACGCTTGTCAACAGGCGTGAACAATGTTGTGCTGCTCGCCGTGAACAAGTTGTCAACAAGTTGTTCATTTCTGGTTCAAACAACTTGTTCACGGATAAATCAACAGTCATGAACAAGTTGTTCCAACAGCACATTTTTTATAGCCAACAACGTTGTTCGCACATGATACAACATGTTGTAACAACATGACGAAATAACAACGATGAACAACAATGTTACAACAATGGTGAACATGGTTGATGTATCAGCACATTCTTCGGTTGTTACAACATGCGTGAACAACGGTTGTTGTTTCATCAAGCTGTAACAACTTGTTGAAACAATGATGAACAATGTTCATTTATCAATGTTGTTCACATATGTCAACAAGTTGTCACAGCATTGTTGCAAGTTGACGTCGTTACAGCATTGTTCAGACAACAATGCTGTAACAACTTGCGAGATTTTTGTATCTGCGCAGCAGATATATTGCTATCGTGGTTAGCTTTTTTGGGTAACCGCTGACCTGTAGTGTGTGCTGTGGTGTAACAATATTTCGTCCGCCATGTCACGAAGTCCTTCGAAGCGACAAAGTTTTGGATTAAAATACTACGATTTTTAGGGTTCTATTCTATACGATTTTTTCAAATTCACATATCTTGTACATAATTTAACGTTCTATCTAACTGTACGAATTTTGTGAATGGTACAAACCTACAGACGATTCGGGAATACTTTAAAATGATTGCGTCTGACCGTACGCCTAATAATGCAATTTGATATTTGCGCTCATCTCAGTTCAAATAGATTTTTCTCCGTTGCTATTCTATACGATTTGTTCTAATTCACATACGTTGTACAGAATTTTACGCTCTTTACGTGCAAGTTTCCCAAATGGCACAAATCTACAGACGATTCAGGGATTTACTTTAAATATGACGTGGTTTGACCGTTTAAGTAAATAGCGTAATAATGCAATTTGATATTTGATAATTGCGCTCACGTCAGTTCAAATAGCCTTTTCTCCGTTGCTATTCTATACCATGTTTTCTAATTCACATATGTTGTACAGAATTTAACGCTCTATACAACTGTTGAAGTCTTGTGAATGGCACAACCTACAGACGATTCAGGGGTATACTTTAAAAACCCGGTATCCGCGGGCGGCTCAACTGTAATTTCCGACAAAGTTTTTGACTAAAACACTATGATTTTTCAGGGTTCTATTCTATACGATTTTTTCTAATTCACATATGTTGTAGAGTATTTAACGCTCTATCTAACTGAGACAGTTTCGTGAATGGCACAAACCTACAGACGATTCAATTTCAGGGATACTTTAAATATGATTGCGTTTGACCCGATAATTGACATTTGATATTTCGCGCTCATCTCAGTTCAAATAGATTTTTCTCCGTTGCTATTCTACGATTTTTTTTAATTCACATTTGTTGTACAGAATTAACGCTCTATCTAACGGTATAAGTTTCCAAAATGGCACAAACCTACAGGCGATTCAGGGGTATACTTTAGACCCGCGGTGTCCGGCTCAACAGCTGTATTGGGATATATCTTCAGTTAGTCATTAAATTCTATATTTCCGACAAAGCTTTGCACTAAAACATTTCGGAGACAGGGGATATTGCTGGTAAAACTGGTAAGTATTTTTGACGTGACTTATAGTAAACTTTTGACTGTGATCTACCACAGTTTTTGTGAGTCATGATAAATTATTTTGGTCAGAGAATTGAACGTGTACTTTCTCTGATCTTTAATTATCTTATAAGATCTCGATAAAATCTTATAAGATCTACGTGTAAAAATCTTATAAGATTTTTCTTAAGATCTTACAAGATTTTCCAAGATCGCACAAGATCTTACAAGATCTTGACAAGTGATTCTCACAGTGGTGGGTTTGGCGCAGATACATGTACGCATAGCGGACCTTTTGTTGCACGTGTAAGTAGCGGCCCCAAGTCATCGCTTGATTAAGTCGAAAGTGTTAAGTTTCAACGATCAACGTACCAAAGTGTATGACAGTCAGAGTTGAAATGGCATAAGGAAAAACTAAAGCATATTAAATATGGTAAATAGGAAGGAACAAAGAAGAATATTCCCCCAGTATGTTAACGTATTTTACCACCCGAAAGTAGCGGCCCCCCGAAAGTAGCACCCCCCCCCCCCCACCCCCCCGAAAGTAGCGGCCCAACAGCGGGAGTCTACTATATCTCATAAAATGAACTTTGTTTCGTTTGAAAGGGCGTTAAAATGTCGAAGGATCGTTTTTGAATCGCGGTGTGTTGTTTGTTTTTTCCACGGTGCATCAAGGTTGCCATGCGTAACTTAGGGTCTGTTTATATGGAGGCGAGCCAGCCCTCTTACCGGGATAGCCCGGTAAGCGGGCTGATTTCTGGCTCGCGTTTATATGAACGAATTTCATCCCGCCTGCCGGGATGATTTTACAACAACGACAATAGATGGCGTCGGCATCCCTTTGAAAAATCATCCCGGTAAGCGGACCAGCCCGGTTAGCGACTGTTTATATGGGAAATTTTCATCCCGCTTACCGAGATCTCGCCTCTTTCAAGTGAGATCTCGCTAACCGGGCTAGCCCGCTTGGACATATAAACGCAGAGAAATTTTTAACAGGAAAATAACTACACAGTGAGATCTCGCTTACCGGGCTATCCCGCTTACCGGGCTGGCTCGCCTTTCATATAAACACCCCATTACGCTAACTTTGATTTTATTAGTTATGAAAACATAAAACACTCTATTTTTTTAAATAAATAATCGTCATGTGCGACTCTAGAAAACATATTTACCCTAATGTATATTGGTTCTAGCTTAATTTGTTGAAATGTCTGATTAGTTAAATTTAAAAAAAAAACACGTTGAAATAATTAACAAAAGTTTAAAATAAACAAAAGGTTTATTTGTATATGTAATCATTATAATGTATTTCTAAATGTGTAATATATAACATTTTTAAAGTTCTATGAATAAAAATTCTCTTATTTGAAAGTAGTGTTAGGATTATAAAGATTGGCGTTTCTACCTTTTTCATATCTCACTTCGTTCTTGAGATGTAAAGATTTGTTTGATATGTAAATATAATCCCTTGGCGTCACACGTGCATGATGACTCATGATCATGATAGTCAGTAGAGATATGGTCTGGAAACTCGGCAAACTATAAAGCGCCTATAATGAGCTGTGATTTTATGTTGAACCGTACGTATACCTTACACCGTGCACATCCTTTGTTTTAGGTTTATTAATATTTAAATAGCACGGTTGAGTGATTGAACTGAAACGTTGCTATTGGATAATTCGTTCATTATACTAAAATACAATGGGTTCAGTGACCGTGCACAAAAATGCATAAAGGCGAACAAAAAGATAGAACGAAGACTTTAGCTGAGTTTCCAGACCATATTTTGAATGACTATGATTTAGCATTGTGGGAGACAAGCACGTACAAGATTATTTTCAAGTAATTTCATTTGATAATTGCGAAGATATATAATCTTTTTCACTAAGTCATTATACATTTTTAACGTCAAAGGATGAAATTTGCGTATGAAGCAAATCTCAATATCCCATGAACAAAGTGAGATATGGAAGAGCTGTAAATAGATATTTTAAATTATTTTAAGCGTTTGTTCAAATAAGTTTAAATAATATAGATCGGTTTTGTGGAAACACCACGTATAATATTTACTTGCTAAGCTTTCGGCCTGTTGACTCAGGCCTTCATCAGAGCAATAACAACAAGCTGTTGGCTGACGTCAGTTATAAATTTATTATTTATCAGTTGCTTAGTTTATAAATGACGTGAGCCAACAGGTTGTTCAGTGCTATTCCTCTGACGAAGGCCTGAGTCAACAGGCTGAAAGCTTAGCAAATAAATGTTATACGTTGGTGTTTCCACAAAACCTATCAATATTACATTATCGCCATGAAAACTTTCAAAGAATTAAAGTTCAAATAAGTTCGTTCAAATTTAATTTTCAAGTGTCAATTATTGACAGGTTAATTTTGTGCGTTTTGGTGACAGTTCAGTCGACGTATATTTCAGCGACAGTGGTATTAGCGATCTTGCTGGTATAAAGGTAACATCTAAACCATTAAACTTAAAACAACTGAATTATTTTATTAAACATTATTTATTAATTATTTTAGTAAATATTAAACGCGGTTTTTCCACGAATCTTATCTTGAATACCATTCTCACCATGCAATCTTTCAAAGAATGGATTATTTTATTACTCGGACTAAAGGTTTCTGCTCGTTTTTTTTTTAAATATATGTCAATGACATGGGTTAAAATGAGGTTTCAGTTAAAAATAAATAAATACTAATACCCTCTTCAGCTGGTACAAAACAATAGCTTCTTAAAAACCAGCCGACAAAAAATATAAGACAAAGCATAAACCGAAAATAAACATCTTGAATCCCAAAATATGAGCTAAAACAAGACAACAAATGAAGCGGTGATAGATCATTGATTGAAAAACGGTTTAAGAGTCTTAATGACAAATAAAAGTTCAAAAAATGTTCGTAAAACAAGTATTAAGAATTGGATAAAATAATATATAAAAATATACAGAGACTTCATAATTATAAACATTGTCCATACTTCCATGTTTAAAAATGTTTGTGATTGCTAAGCTTTCATCCCGTTAACGAACGTGGAGGATACGTCTGTTAACTTCAAGCGTGCGCATTTACCACAATTGTAAAATAAACTTCTATGTAGTAATTCTGATCTGTCTTATAGTTCAGCAGCACAAAGGGGAAAGGTCGGAAAAGTGGAACTAAGTCACAGACTTTGCAGAACAATACTGAAACGGACGAAAGCAAAAAGAAATCGTTCCTGCCATGGCGAGGTAACGTGAAATTCTCTGAACACTTTCCACCAGCTTGGCAAAGATGGAACATATGTGAATATTATTTTTGCGCTTTGGAAGAAGCTTTTCAAAATTCTGTGGTGCTGTTTCCATTGTCATCGTCGGCATTACGACCATCAGCACCACCACAACTACATCACCGCGATCACCACCACCACTATCATCACCACTACCACCATCTCCACCAGCATCATCACCACCACTACCATCACCACTAGCACCAGCATCACCACCATCTACTATCACAACTACCACCATTTCCACCAGCAACACCAGCACCACTACCATCACTACCATCACTACCACCATCTACACCAACATCATCACCACTACTACCATCACTACCATCATCTACACCAGCATCACCACCACCACTACTACCATCTACGCCACTACCATCACTACCACCAGCATCACCACCACTACTACCATCACTACCACTATCTACACCAGCATCACCACCGCTACCATCACGACACCAGCATCACCACCACTACTACCATCACTACCACCATCTACACCAGCATCACCACCACTACTACCATCACTACCACCATCTACACCAGCATCACCACCAACATCACCACCCGATATCGCCACTACCATATGATATTACCATCACCGCCACCATCACTATCATCATCGTTGGACGTCATTATTGCTATTTCTGTTCATCTTGTTATTGTTATTATTCTAATTATTTCTATGTCTAATTATTGCCCAATACTTACCAAAGTGTTTTTTCATGTTTTTTTCACAACAATTGTATCTTCTAGGGAGATTAAAAAGTGACCAGACTAAGAGGACAAGTAAGTAAACATTTCTTACAAACTTTTCGCATAGAGTCTGTTTTATGTTTTGTTTTTGTTTTAATAACTTTATTGCCTATTGCAACTGGTGGTCAAACAGGGCGAAATGCCCCAATTGAACATGACTACCATGATGTAAGTGTTGGTTTTGCGGAGGGAGGAAAACTGGAGAACCCGGCGAAAAACCCTCGAAGCACAGGAGAGATCAACTATACAACTCTACTCACATTAGTTACAGGTTCGACAACGGGGTCATTCCCAAGCGGTCACCCATCCAAGTACTAACCCCGTCTAACCGGGCTTAACTTTTGGCGAGAGGCAGCGCGCTAACAGCACACGCCACTCGTGCTGAGGCGAACGTCACTACGACGACCTAAGAACAATGGAACTTTCCAACCAAATCAAAGACATTGAATTGAATAATTTCAAGTCCCAAGAGTAATTCCAGCACCGTTCTCGTTGTACATACAACGTCAAATGAAGTGTTCTCGCGTTTTCAGGACGACGTTATCGCAAGGAACAACAAAAGCTGTATATTTACTTTAGCGTTTATCTTTCATATAGTGTCTTTTAGAGGCTCTTAATGCTTTTTAAAGGCTTATAAATACACACTAAATTTACAATAAGGATGTTTTGTTCAACGGTTTCTTTTAAATTTGTAATTTAGATTGCCGACGTCGTACTAGCTTGCTTAAGGTCCCTTATACAACAACAACAACAACAACAACAACAACAACAACAACAACAACAACAACAACAACAACAACAACAACAACAACAACAACAACAACAACAACAACAACAACAACAACAACAACAACAACAACAACAACAACAACAACAACAACAACAACAACAACAACAATCGTTTTACGGCCGTTTTCCCCGCTTACGCGGGGGTTGGCCGGCGGCTCCCCACAGCAGTTTCCTCCACTTCTCTCTCTCCAGAGCATCCTCCCTTTTCAACCCACACTCTCATATCCCTTTCCACCACCTGACTCCATGTCATCCTCGGCCTTCCTCGTCCTCTTGTACCTTCCACCTCGAGCGACATGCTCTTCTTCACCCAGTCACCATCGTCTTTCCGCAGCACATGTCCCAACCATCTCAACCGGTTCCGCTTTATCACATCAGACACCAACTCAATCCCCATTTTCCCCCTCAGCTCCACACTCGGCACTCTATCCTTTAGCGATACACCACACATCCATCGCACCATCCTCATCTCTGTCCGCTCCAATCTTCCCCTCTGCTCTGCAGTCATGGCCCATGTCTCACTTCCATACACCATAGCAATCCTCACACACGTCACATACAGGTCCCTTATCTAAAGTCTAATTTGTTTATTCTACTTCACTTTACTAGCTAACCGTAGTTCTGATAGCCAAGCAAGCAGTACAAGAAGTTCATTGTCATCGCTTTCTGATTCTGTGTTTTCGTCAAATATAACAAATTCAGATGAGGTAATGTGGAATATCTATTTTTTTTATCAAACTAGTGGATCATTTAATGAAATAAAAGTAGCGTGCTGCGTAGGCAGTGTTGAAATACAGTAAGGAAATACAGATCGAAATATAGTAAGGTTTGAGTACCGCCACGTTCAATAATTTTCAAACCTTACTATATTTAACAATTATTCACCGAAGTGGAGGTGAGTAGTGCTGGATATTCACCAAGCCGCTTCGGCGAGTTGAATATCCAGCACTATTCACCGACACTGAGGTGAATAATTGTTTTAGCATATACCTCATAAATGAAATAACAAGTTTAACATTCTTATATTTTTCGACTTGGGCACTTGGCGACGGCGTACTCGATATTTGTCGACAAAACAGTTTTTACAACTTTTGAGTATATTAATGGCTAGAAAATTGTAAAGAAACATACCTGTGGCACTCTTCTACCTAATTTTGTTGACTTTTCTCGTTATTCTACTACATCAGCCTTGTTTATCAACAAAATCTCCTGCTTCGGTAAACATAAAGCAAAACTGTCCGCCATTTTGTTTTGCCCGCAGGTGAATAGTGCAGGATATCCCGAGCTAGAGGAACCAATCAGATTGCGTGAAAAGCACTATTCACCTGCGAGGTATATGCTAATTCGATATATAATGGATCATGTTTAAGGCTTATTAACCGTGTTCGAGGTCTGTACGGGAAAGTATTCGCCTGAGGTTTTCGTACAGACCGAGCGTCGAAGGAGCGAGGTTTGTGCGATAAAACCGAGGGCAAATACTTTCCCGTACAGACCGAGAAAACGAGGTTAATAAGCCATTTATTATATGGCTTTTGGTTTGCTTTCTTATCTGTTTTTAGTTCTACAGTAATTTTGCCGCCAAAACTTGCAGGCCATTAAAAATGACGTAATGCCCTCTCACAGTGCCG